>LXHY01000072.1:0-117811 GCA_002093855.1 Fusarium praegraminearum
TAAGCCATGCATGTCTAAGTATGAGCAATTATACAGCAAAACTGCGAATGGCGACTGATATTCTCAATAAGGCCACTCCTGGTAGAAGTTGTGTATCGGCTTGCTGTTAGTCGTATTAACCACCTGGCCTGGGAATCAACTAGGAATGCTAGGACGGAAACTCTTTCTTTCGTTTAACATCAGACTCCAAACGAGAGAGTTTGGTGCAAAGCAAAAGAAAAAGCCCCTTCCCGAGAATCCCTAGTCAATAATCCGAAGCCAGTTGGCAAAACTCGGCTGTTGTGATGTTGCCAGCACAGCTAAATGTGATTCTGTTAGCAAACGCTTGATAAGATTAAAGAGATTCTCCATACGATACTTGAAACGAAGAAGAGTAAAGGATGACGGAGTCAAAATCAGTCTAGTGATGCTCCAGGTGCATACAACAATGTGGCCTTGGGAGACGCATGTTGGCGATGCCATGACAAACAACGTTTCAAATGGCCTCATCTGATGTGAAGGTGTCCAGAGGGGAGTTGCAAGATGGACCCTGGAGCACGGAGTGAATCCCCTATGATTTACCATCAAGGGGGTAACTCAAGAGCTGCGACCACTTGTAATCGGTCGCTCAATATCGCTCAGATGGTTGAACAAGGGCCAGGAATGGGAGCGGGTTCCCATCGAATCCTGTAACCTCCCCTGTGAAGAGATACTCTGCACAATCAATGGGTTCCACAACCCATTGTATCCTCGCCCTGTTGGCCGCGGACAACTGAGTAGGGAGCTCTTCTCTAGTTATCCTGGGACGAAGGTTTGTTTGATACAATCCGTCATCAAGAGAACTCATGCCGCACCATAGTTGGTCAGGTTCACACAGGTATATGGCGTCCAAGCTGTAATTGAACCACACCTGTGGCTGGTATCGCCGTGTTGCAAACGTGACCTCATAACCGGCTCTTATCAGTTCACCCCTCGACTCTCTGCACACGTGTAGTAGTGCAGGAATCCTGGTACGACTGTAATAGCGGAAGTTGTTATCGAAATACCATTGCCTGTATTGCTGTATGTGGTCTTTCTTACACTGCATCGTGATATTATACTTCCTTTGATACTCTCGCGCAAACTCATCGTAAGGAACCCTTTTCTTCTGGAGATATACGGCACGGGGTGGTGTGGCAAGGAGGTAGATGTTGCTGCGTACCTCAACAGGGAGCTTGCTAAAGTAGGTGAATGTTTGGGTATTCATGACGGGCGTTTGGAGTGTGATGTCGGATGTGTGGGGGAGGAAGAAAGCAAAATGTTCGACAGGTCGAGTCCTGACTATTTTATAGCCAAGTAATTTAAGTTACTGATCTAGAAAAGTGATTGCAATAATGTCAATGTTTAAGGTGAAAAAAAAGTTACCATATGAAAAAGCATAATAAGACAAAAATGGCAAGGTAAATAAAATATCTGAGTACAGTAAAAATATTCTAAAATAAAAACTTTATCCGTATTATTTCAAGTGTCAGTTATTATATGGACCACTCCCAGCGATATAAAAGATCAACTCGACCACAAATATTGCAACTTAAATCTTTAAGATATTCGATCGAACTGTGACATTATTGTAGGCGTATTTTATAAAGACAAACGCTAAACAAAGACAAGAAGTATAATATTTAACTTAAACATGCCTATTGAGGATGTCTCCTTAGTTATTAATAAACTTAACATCTTTATTTTGTTTCTCTATTTATTTTAATTTTATTTTTTGTGCTCTTTCAATAAGGTCCCGCTCACAATCACTCAGGTTCCTCATACTCATAGAAGAGTAGCTGCCCAAGTCAACGCAGCATCAATAAACTCTATCATACTGGTGACTAATAATCAAGAATATTCTGCTGAGCCGTACCTACAGCAGCAAATTCTTCGTATGGAATGATAGGATCACATTGCGTGGTGATGTCTGACACTAGAAAGTCCGTCGTAAGACATGGGCCTATGACATTCAACAGTGCTTCTAAAAACTAACAAAGTTTACAGTCAGCCTCAACTCGTGGCAGCAGAATTAGACTAGTTTATTGAGTGACAGCCTAACTAACGCGTCGTCACCACCGATTGATTGACTCGCCATGTCTCCACCGTCGAAGTTTTGATGTGAAACTTTTGTGGACGATTGGACTTGCATCAAAATACGATTCATGGCATGAAACAATGACCCCTCACACTAGGTAAACAAGCTTAAGGATCTCTGCAGTGTTTTGAAGAGCTGCAAGTAACCTTGGAAAGTTACAATGTTACTGGATCGAGACATGAGTCTGTCTCGGACGCACCACCAGTTCAAACAGCACTAGGACACATGCAAAGATGAAACGTTGAAATGTTGGAACAAACACAAAAAGGAAACTGGATAATTCCACGCCGCGACGGAATATCTATCTCACTTGTCGCGCCTCATGCAAGCCCCGGGATCCATCTCCGATCCATGTCAATACCGGAGATAGTAAAAACAAATATCGTCCGATATATTTAGAAAGAAAAAGAAACACGTCATTCAATGCTCGTCTATAGGTATCACAAAGAAAAGAAGGCTGATATCAATTGCCTTTGTTTTGTTTACACAGACAAAAGAAAAAAGAAAATGAGGCTTCCATTTTCCTGCGCCCGATGCTACCCAACAGGCAGACCTTCAGGGGCATCTCAACTGGGATTAGCCAGCCGGTGGAAAGGGATCCGCCTGTTCCTGGCCGCTACCACGCTAATGCTTGGGGGAGAGAAGATGGACGGGATGGTCGGGTTGAGCTTAAACAACGACACGAGGAGTCGTCATTACTTTGGACGAATGGCAGAAGATACACACTGACTTTCATAGGGTAGCTAGATAAATAGAGAACTAAATAGTCGATCATGACACGCCGACCCTGACTCTTGAACCCATCACAGTCACGAAACAGACTGACGACCCCAAGCTACCCCTGTCCCTAAAAACCCACTAAACATCATCAACGTCTTAGCGCAATCTAGCGTGTTCGCAGGCCCCGGCCCCACTGAAGCCCCAAAACCCAACCCAACTGGACTGATCTTCTCCAGAGACACGGGACGGTACTGTACCTCGCATGTAACCCCTGGAGATATCATTTCTTCTTTACATTAGCCTTGACTTTAAGCGAACAGTCACGTCGTTAAAGAGTTCACGCTCTCTTGCATCCTCATTTTCTCAATATTTAATATTTCTTTTTTTCCTTCCCGTTTTGTGCTACCATTAATTAACTGACTCGAAATCTTCGTATCGTTTGACTGCTGTAACTTTTGTCCGCCTCAATCGCTAGTTCCCGCCGCCATCCCATCCGTCCCGTAGGTCGTCCACCCGACAACGCTAGGACCAAAAAAACATCCTCCTCTCCAAACCCCGACCCAAGAGGCGAGACAAGACCCCTTAGGGACAAAGAAAACTCCTTCTTTGTCTCATTCCATTCTCGTCCTGTCCTGTCCTGCATTCCTTTCTTTAAAGACATCTGCAGAACCTCCATCTTGCTCCCTCCAACCAACCCGCGCTACGACCATCACCACCATAGTCATCATGGAGGATTCTTCGCAGAAGCGCATGAGCTCCATTCCTCGGCTGTCCAAGCTTCCCGTGCCTAGACCAACTTCTGGAATCCCAAAGCCCACATCTGCTCTACCAAGACCAACTTCAGTCATCCGTGCCTCTCCCTCTAGGGAGAGTTTGGGTGGTGGTGAGCTAAGAAACCCAAAGCTTCGACCTTCCATGTCAAGAGACCAGCTACGAACCAGCCAACCAGATCTACAACAGCGAGCTCAACGGCTACGACCTACAGCCTCAAGAGACCAACTCGTCGCTCCCAGATCAAGACAAACCTCGCTCATCAACAGACCTCCATCCCACATATCACCAGCAAAGCCTCCTTCTCAACGAATCACTTCTGCCGCGTATCGACCGGTGGACCGAGAAGCCGACATCATCGAAGAGCGATCTACCACACCCCCGTATGATCCCCCAGGCGGAGCTGTTGGAATATCCGAAGGAACCATTTTCCCTCGTCAATTGACTCTCACAAGAAGACCTTCAGAGTCATTCGCAGTTTCTCCCCTCTACGATCCACCCGACAATATCTTCAACCCCCAAACAAGACCACGAACCGCTTCGACCGATGGAGATGATAGATCAGATACACTCAGTGCGAGTTCTCGCAGGTCAAGACCCTCTCTATCACAAAGAACCATGGAAACACTTGCCAATACTTCCCCTGCCTTGAGGAAGACGTCAAATTTCTTTGATCCGAACATGACAGGAACAAGATCAAGAGCGGATAGTGGCGCTTCTCGACCTGGCTCTAGTTATGCTTCAGACGGATCCCTGAGACTGAGCCGACCAGGTTCTAGCTCGGGCCAATCCGATCATGGCTTCCCAAACTTACGAGCTTCAACAAATAGCTTTAAAGCGCCGTTGGAACCCATCGATGGAACGCCTCGAAAACGGTCGGGTACTGTGATAAGAACCACGCCCAATTCTCGAGCGGGATCGTCCAAGCCACCACCCTTTGCCGATGCGAGAAGTCCAAGTCCTGGCAAGACAGCTTTACCTACCCCAATGTCTGGATCCAAGTCTCTGGCTATCCGCCCGGGAAGTGCAAAGACTCCTGCCAAGGGCATGTTCAAGAAGCCATCTCTACCCGCTCTTAACAAAGCCTCTTTGCATGCGAATTCTACCCGACGTGGATCTGTAAACTCGGCCTCAACTGCTTCTTGGGACGGTACGATTCCTTCCAGCGCGACCTCATTAGCAGGTGAATCAGCTGAGCCTGGAACACCTCCCTCAGCCCGCAAGTCCTCAGCTGCTCTTCGTGAGCAAATCGCCAAGGCCAAGGCAGCCAAACGAGCGCAAATGAAACAGGCAGCTGAGCTCGCACAAACACAAGATGGTGAAGAGGCACCCATCGTTCCCCACGACACAGGCTTCGACTTTGGCGTTAACAATAACGATCCGTTCAATCTGCGCCAGGGAGAAGACCCCAAGAAAAAGGTCCTTCAGAACCGGGTCAGTGCTGCGAGAACGAGTGGACGGCTTAACATCGCTGCTCTGCACTTGAAGGAGATTCCTATCGAGGTCCTCAAGATGTACGACCTGGAGAGCATTGGTACATTTGACGGTAGCTGGGCAGAAAGTGTGGATTTGACGCGCTTGGTCGCTGCGGATAACGAGCTTGAGGAGTTGGACGACTTTACCTTTCCCGACAGTGAGCCCTCATCTTTTGACGAAGCTCAGGCCAGTCAGGGCAACATCTTTGCTGGATTGGAAACCCTGGATATGCATGGCAATCTTCTTGTCAATGTTCCCCTGGGTATGCGCCGTCTGACTTGCCTGACTTCTTTGAACTTGGTATGTACTTGAATGCACTGCTACCTGTCCCCTGCTAATTTTCTCAGTCCTCGAACCGTCTCACCAACAACAGTCTTGACACGATTTCGCAAGTCACTTCCCTACGCGATTTGAGACTCGCCAACAATCTTTTCTACGGACCGCTGAACCCTGTACTGGCAGGTCTCAGTGAGTTGGAGATTCTCGACATACATGGTAACAACATCTCGGCGCTCCCTCCAAAGATCGAGAACATGTCGCGTCTTCGTATTCTGAACCTCAGCGAAAACAGCTTTGAGTCCCTGCCTTTTGACAGTCTTGCCACCCTTTCTATCACAGAGTTGAATGTAAGGAAGAACAAGCTGAAGGGCACTCTGATTGAGGAGCCTATTGGATGTCTGCCCCAGCTGCATACGTTGGATGCCTCTGCGAACCAGCTGGAACGATTGGTCCCATTGGGTGCCGCCATTGACTTGCCGGTTCTGCACTCTCTATCACTATCGGTGAACAGACTGCAGGGACTCCCAGACATGACAACCTGGGTCAACCTGTTGACGCTTTCTGTGGAAGAGAACAGTATTTCAGGAATCCCCAACAGCTTCATGGGTCTTGAGAAGCTTCGTCACGCCGATTTCTCTAGTAACGACATCAGGGTGATTCCTCCCGAGGTCTCACGAATGGACAACCTCACCATGATTCGACTCAGCGGAAACCCTCTTCGTGACAAGAAGTTTCTGTCCATCACCACCGAAGAGCTCAAGGATGTTCTTGCAAACCGCCTAGAGCCTCCGCCTCCGTACCAGGAGCCCGCCGGTCAGGTTCTGGATGCTCTAAAGGATGCCAAAGATTCGGACGCAAAGCCCGCATACGACGAGGAAGATTACCAGTCAAATGATAGCTTTGCTACACCTCCCACAAGCCCCAACCGATCTCGCTCGCACACGGTATCAAGCCGTCGTTCCAGGTCACATACTCTGTCCAATCAGTCTTGGCCTGTAAAGCCCGGTGGTATCTTGGATAGATCCCAAACTGAGTCTTCTTCGCTTCACCCTGTCGTTTGCGCAAAGGTGGCTGCTGAAAACCGTGTCCGCCAAATCTTCCTCCAGAACAATCTCTTTGCTACCCTACCAAACTCGCTTAGCTTCTTTTCCGAGACGCTGACAGCTTTGTCTTTGTCGCACAACCAGCTTGTCGGCGAGTCGTACTTGACTGAGGAGTTGGAGCTATTGGCTTTGAGAGAGATCAACTTGGCGTCAAACCACATCACCAACCTTCGAGCGCTTACCCAGTTCCTCCACGCACCCAGCCTGGAGAAGATTGATGTCACGATGAATCGTATCAACGCCCTACCGACAGACCTCAAAGAGGCTTTCCCCAACCTCAACGTCTTGTTGGCGAGCAACAACCACATTGCCAATCTTGAACCTGAGATGATCAAGGGCATCGCCACAGTGGATGTAAGCAACAACGACATTTCACATCTCAACCCTCGTATTGGTCTTCTTGGTGGCCCCGGTGGACTTCAGAGATTTGAAGTGACGGGTAACAGATTTAGGGTTCCTCGATGGAACGTGCTTGAGCGAGGCACTGATGCCACACTGCGATGGCTGCGTGGACGTGTGCCTGTTGCGGAAATGGGTGCTTGGCAAGGAGAAGAGAATGAGCCTGATGTGGATTAAATTGTATTTTAGCGATGGAACAGGTGGTATCAATTTGTGCGCGGGTCATGGGTGCTTCTATTCTTGGTACATATCTATCATACTTTAGTTTTATTGCCTGGGGTTATATACCATCTTGATTTACTACCAATACTCTTGTTGGCAGTGCTGCGTTTTGTTTCTTGCTCCAGTCTTTTTAAAGGCTTGATCTTGAGTGTGTTCATGTCATAGCCCTCTGTACGTCACGGCATGATGCGTCTTATCGCGGTAATGAAGTCGTTGTCTACTCTGTGGTCAACTCGTCCGATCGACGCTGCTTCGACTAGACGCACTATTTCCCGCCTTTCAATCCAACACCCCAACTTCGTCTCCTGGTTAATGCTATGCTCTTGACTGTCTCCGTGGAGCTGCACTGGACTGTGGTTCTGTTTTCCACTCCCCGGGCTCAAATATAATTTACCAAATCATTTTAAACGTTTTCAATCGCAAGCTTTTCCATTACAAGATCAAGCCGCGACCAATTTCCTTTGCCTTAAAACTCTATTCGCGATGGATAAAGTGACTGTTTGGAGGTCCATATGCAGTGCAGAAGGCACACTCCTCCTCTGGCGACGAGTGTTTTCTACGGAAGGAAAGCAGTTAGCATTTAGTCCTCGGACCAAACACACAACTCAATCAGTCATTCAGAGATTCCAACCTTTTAACAAGTATAAAAAAGCATCGTCTCCTCGACTGTTCTCATCATCCTTTCGATATTGTTCCATCACGAGATACAACGCTACTACGAGAAGCATACAACCACAACAGAACAAAGCAGCACTTACAGTCCCTCGCAAACGTCTTGACCATGCCCTTCTACCACACAAACCCCTTCATCGAAGGCCTAAGCCTAATGCCGCGACACACCGACGACGCTCTCAAAAGCAAGAACCCCAGCCCCGACACAACACTCAAGATCGTCGCAGCAGTATGGACAGTAGGATGGATCATGTTTGGCATCATAAGCGTCGTAGGCCTCAACGCGCGCGGAAGAGCTGGCAAGTGGGTGCCGGAGTGGTATCTCGACTCTGAGGGAACGAAATGGGCCAAGCTGAGCGTCGCGGCGTGGTGGACGTTTGTGGTGCTGTTTTGGCCGGTGATTTGGATCGTTTACCTTGTTGGGATTACGTGGAGGGCTATGAAGAGGGGGTATGGGAATTGGAAGCATAGAAAGGAGAGTCCTGAAGGTGGTGATGTTTGAGGAAGAGAGAGGGTTTGGTGTTTAGGGTATTTTATTTGGTCATTATGTTTTGGCTACAGTGCTTGATGCATTCGTTTTCAATACCAAGCAAGATTTTTTCTTCTGTGAATGGATAGCGATTTGTTTCAGTTGTGTTGAGAGAGATGGCTTTTGTTGAATGAGTGAGTTCTTGATGTGCTCCCTACCTAACTTACCTGCTAAGGTAGGGTTAGACCGTTGGTAGTGTTCATCCACCCCAGACTTAGTGAGAAACAAGCATCATCAAACCCTGTATGGAGTATGGCTCGTGAGCGGAAAAACCCTTGTTCCTCAGACATCCTTCTAGCTGGCTCTAGCTCCTTGTTTCTCTGTCAAGGCAGCGTCACAATCTCGAAGCTTTCTATTTTCCCCATTGACCCTCTTGTTGTTCGTTTTTCCCCAATAGATGGAATCAAAAAGTTGATTGGTCTTTTCTTTTCGTATCACAATTGCTTTTTTTTGTGGATACCAAACAACAACAACTTGTCCCTGTCCTACGGCGCGTGCGTGCGTGCGTTTCTGCTTGAATCTAGTCTAGACCTTGGACCAACGAACCAACGATATCACGACGCATCATTGGGAAACCCAAATCTTCGTGTTGGTAAATAAAAGCTCGACAACAACAAAACACGCGTAGAGATACAGCATATGAACACGACACCGAAAGTCAAATCATAACAAATACACTGCCGCTATCGGCGGTCGTCGTCGTCCTCTAGCCGCTCGCTGTCTACGGCCAGCTGTCGACGCGACTTATTCCTCATTTCCACGATTCATCTGACGAACCCCCGATTGTCTAGCTATGGGTTCTCCTGTTGAATCTGATCAGCCTGCGAGGCCGCTCGAAGGCGATACAATCTTTGTCAAGCATACTCGTCTCGATCCGCCCACGCAGCCTGCGACGCCTCAAGAGATTGGCCCCCAAGATCCAGTCCAGGAAACATTACCCTCGACCGAAATCCCAAACTCGCCCATCGATCCAAACGAATCCTTTACCACGCAGGTCAACGAGGACCGACCGCACGTCACCGTCATTCCTTCGTCTCTTACACCACCGCCTTCGACACAAGTTACCATCAGCCACAATGCCAGCCAACCTGGCCCGTCCAAACGAAAGTTCTCTGCGTCCCAGCAGTCGACCCTCTGCTCTCCGCCAGCTACCATCCGCAACATCATCCGCGACCGCTCCACCACGTCGGATTTTCTCCCTCCCGCCCCGCAGCAGGTCCTCGAAGCGTCCGCAGACGAACTCCGCGTCATGGTCCAGAACGCCCTCGCAGAGCAGCAGAAGCTAAAGACGGAGGCTGCCCACTTCAAGCTGCAGTACAACCTCATGGCTCTCCAGGCCGACGACGACGCTAAGCGTGCAGCTGTGGAACACGAGATGATGCGTCGCGAGGTGGAAGCGCTCCGTAATGCGGAGCACACACGACAGGCCAGGAAGGAGCTGGATTCGGCGTCCGAGTCACTGCAGGCGAAGTACCTACAGATAAAGGCCTGGTACGAAGGCGCGCTGCAAGACCAGGACATCCTGCAGCGCCGTCTCAAGACTGCCAAAAAGGTCATCAAGCAGAGGGAGGATGAGTACAACACCCTCGCCGAGGAGCGGGACATGTTGTTGAACAGGATACGGGAGAACAGAGAGCACATGCAGATGCTTTGCAGCCCTGGAGGTATATTTCACGCCCTAGCACCCAAACAGAGAGGCGTTGTTGTTCCGAGCTCACAGGGACAGCGTGGCTCTCAGCAGCAAGCTTCCAGAACACAGGTACACAATAGACAAGGCGAGCATGGCCTCTCGGCTTTGTTGCAGGCTATGAGCCAGGATAACAACAGCGCGCCTTCAACGCCGATGCATTCTCACCGCCCCCCTACACGACACGTCGGAAAGCATAGTCGAAATGCACAGTCTATGTCGTCGCTACCTACAACGCCTATGAGCCGACCGTCAGGGCCACATGTTGGACTTTTACCCTCGGTTGACCTTGTGCCTCAAACGGAGCCTCAACGATATACGCAGCGACAGTTCATCCCTACGACACCCAAATCGGAACGGCAGCGACGTAGGAGTCGGGAGAGTACCATTTCGGCAGACGACAATGAAGAGCTCGCTAGACAAGCGCTCGAGTCTGTTGCTGCAGCTCAATCATTCACATCACAGACGTCGCAGTCACGAAACCGCAATGGTCAGGGTGAAGTCTACGACAGCCAGGCTAGCCAAGCCGCAGCAGAAATGCTACGGCGAGACCCGCGACAAAGCTTCGAGGTAGCAGATGCGCGTAAATTACCAGGTGCAGTGGAAAAGTCTGTTCGTATGCAGGAGAGACTACTATCTCATCATCACAACGGAGACGGGGACAAGCGCAAGTTTAGCGAGGGTTACAATTCTGAAGAAGCAAGCCGTGAAGACGAGAGTCCAGCCAAAAAGTCTAGAGTGGTCGAGTCATTGACTGAGAGTCAGAAGAAGTTTGGGTTGGGGATTCAGTACAGAGAGTAAGCATGCATTGTAGCAAAGATTGCAAAATGCGGAGTTTGGTCACCATACGATATTCACGACGGGCATAGGGTACTGGGGCGTTATTGCAGCATGTTATATCTGTTATAGGAGGGTTGAATGGAAAGAAAGAAAGAAAGATTGTTTATATAAAAATGCACGGACTAGACTTGGTTTGACGGCATTAAAATGACAAGCTAAGAGTTTGTTCCAACATTCTCCGAAGTGACTTGAATTGCCGTGACTTGTTGATTTCATTCCGGACTCTTACCCGACAGCGCTACTGGAAAAGCCGACACTGAAAGCCGATCCGGCCCATGATCCACTCTCGGTGGGGGAGCCATCCGGAATTCGACCGGGGAGAGAGGCCATCCCCATGATAAGTTGGATATTCCCTTACCCGCCTCTTCAACTCATCTACCTCATCTCGTTCTCTCTCATCTTGAATCTTTATCCTCCTTCTCTCTCTTATCAATCAGTGAGATTCCCTATACAAACAAACACATCTCATTCTTGATACCCTCTCCCTCTCTACCCCAGATATTTATAATTCCCACTAGCTTCTTTCACAATGTCGGCCCGCCTCCACAAAGGACTCTCAAGCGTCCTCGCCAAATCCCCTTCCGACACTGTCATTCTCTCTTCCGTCCGCACTCCCATCTGCCGCTCTTATAAGGGTCAATTGAAGGATGCATACCCTGAGGAACTTCTCGCCAGTGTTCTCAAGGCTACGCTGAAAGCTCACCCCGAAGCACCCGTCGACGATGTCGCTGTCGGCGTTGTCCTCTCGGAACTGGGTGGCTCTAAAGCTGCGCGCATGGCTCTTAACCACGTCGGTTTTAAGAACACTACCAGCTTGTACACCGTTAACCGCGCATGCTCAAGTTCTCTGCAGGCCATTGCTGCTGTGTCGGGCCAGATTCAGACTGGTATGATTGACTCTGGTATCGCGGCGGGTATGGAGAGCATGACGAGGAATTACGGATCCAGAGCTATCCCCGTGGATGTCTGGCCTGAACTCAAAGAGTCTGAGAACCATCATGCGCGTGATTGTATCATGCCTATGGGTTTGACATCGGAGAATGTTGCCAGTCGGTATAATGTGTCGAGAGCGGATCAGGACGCCATGGCTGTAGAGTCACACCGACGAGCTGCGCGCGCACGAAGCGAGGGCCGCTTTGCTGAGGAGATTGTCCCCGTTGAGACGCGGTTCCAGGAGGTTGACAAGCAGGGTAACAAGGTCGGCGAGGAGAAGCGCATCACTGTTACTGCAGACGACGGTATTCGCGAGGGCGTCACCATCGAGGCTCTTACCAAGCTTAAGCCCGCTTTTAAAGCAGACGGAACTTCCACAGCTGGAAACTCAAGCCAGGTTTCCGACGGCGCGGCAGCTACATTTCTCATGCGCCGAAGCACCGCCACCGCTCTAGGTCTTCAAGACCAAATCATCGGTAAATTCGTTTCCGCCGTGACAGTAGGCTGCGACCCCGACGAGATGGGCATTGGCCCCGCGCTCGCCATCCCCAAGCTGCTAAACCAGGTTGGTTTGAAGAACGAGGATGTTTCGCGGTGGGAGATCAACGAGGCGTTTGCGAGCCAGGCGCTGCACTGCGTGAGGGAGCTAGGGCTGGAAGATGCGTGGGCGAAGGAAAAGGTGAACCCTGATGGTGGAGCTATTGCTCTTGGACATCCTCTTGGTGCTACGGGTGCGAGAATGACGAGTACGCTTTTGCATGGGTTGAAGAGGAGTGGTGGTGAGGTTGGTGTTGTGAGTATGTGTGTTGGTACGGGGATGGGTATGGCTGGTATGTTTGTGCGGGAGTAATTGGTTACCTTGGGATAAAAGTATAGAAGATTTATTATGTTGAATTGAAGAGATATCTATTTATTTGGAGTGCTACATATATGTGTACATGTTGATCTTGTAAAAATGGATAAGTGTTATGGATGAGATATTGAGGTGTCATAACAGAACAATGTCGATGGAGAATCTGATAAGCTTATCATTCTGAGACATGGGGAAATATGAGATACACTATTAACCCTACGTATTGGTATCGGTATTCCTGGAATGTAAGGGAGAATGGCCCATGGATGGATTTGTTTGTAAGTGCAATGCTTACAGATCTCTACCAAACGAACCTTGGTCGATCATTGGACTCATAAGTTTTGAATAGTTTCCTTCTCATTCAACATGATATCAGGCTCCCAACAGATTCCGTTAGAAGCCAAGTCATGTTCTGCTCCTCGCATCGTGGTCAAGTAGAATCCCTTCATCTGAACCCCTGCAGGGTAATCAACGTGGCGCACTGAGGCTTGCAGAACAAAGGCAGGGCAACCAACAACTGAACTGGAATGTGTGCAATATTATTTGGTGGTTTGTATATACTGTAAACCTTTTTTTCACCGCTCTATCTCCCTTCAAGAGTTTCGCTACCCATTAACCCGCCATCATTAACAATTCCAGCCCTCTGTGGAGATGGGCAAAACCATGACCCAAGTGAACGCCCGCAAAGTAAAACAAACCATTGTCTATGCGACTTCGATATCAATAATGTTTGACTTGTAGGAACCCGTTAGAGTTCCATTGATGGGTGTTCCCTCTTCCAATTCGCTGAAATCAATGCCCTCCTTTTCTCGTGGCCACACAGCAGTCCAAGTACCCTTTAGTTGAACCGTCGCACTCTCAAATACCCTGTCCATGGGAACAACTGGCTCCTGCAGCGTAGATTCCCAAATAGCTGTCTGTCCAGGACCAATCTCAACCAGGGCGTCTTCCATGGGTGGCCACAGTCTGTCATTCTCAATTTGCAGAATCTCCAAAGGTGAGCTGTCGCCCTTGGAGGTGATGTACAGCGTGCCTAGTTGAATCGCCAGAGCATCCAGCGGCGAGCCGTAGTTAAGAATAGTGACGGGGTGGTCGTTGTTGTTTGTCACTGCTGTGCGCATGAGGACTGGGTCCTTTTCCTCTTGTCTGATGACCACGTCGAGATTGCGCAGTACCAAAGGCGTTGTGAATGATGAGGCTACTGATGAGACTGATTCTGTGGGTGTAAAGATGGCGATGAAGATTATGGCTGCTGTCACGCCTAGAAATAGACGTAGAATTGGAGATGCCATGTTTTGTTTGTGAGATGAAGGTAATATGTCTTTTGTTTGTTGTACAGAGTGATGAGAAAGAACAAGGGATTGTTTCAGTCACCGTCTCGAGTATAATAGCATAGAAGGATAGGTATATATATAATGAAGGAACGAACGTTGTGAAAGTAAGAGATTAAGGTTAAATATGTCCCATCAAAATAACTTCAAAAACGGGCCCCAAGGGAGAGAGAAAGAATGCAACGGTAGTCAAGGTAAGGTACGAGGGGGTGAAATACCTAGCTTCAGGGGTATCTGCATGGCATTTAATTCATTTCAACTCACGTGAATTTGCTGCGCCGCTGACTGGGATGAGGGAGGATTCCTCCCTTGAGGGAGAGCTGAACCGTTGTTGTTATAGTACCTCTTGCATATTAGACCAGCCAGACTATCGGGTACTAAAGGGGGACAAGTTCCTCAACGGGTCTGCGCTATTAAAGTTATCGATTGATAGTTTATCGACTGCGCTTTGATCAACTGCTACCCTTTGCTCAGACGCGAGCTGAAGTTGACAGGACGCAGACGGTGACAGGGGTCTGTATACTCTCATTTGGAAAAGCAATTCAATAACAAGACGAGGTCGCGTGGCCCAATGGCAAGGCGTCTGACTACGAATCAGAAGATTCTGGGTTCGATCCCCAGCGTGATCAATCTTTTGCCGGATTGACATATGTCCTTTTCTTTGCCAATTGAGTTCTTCTCTTTGTTCTAATTAATTTTCTTTTTAGTTTGGCCGTTTCGGGATCACTGGATACTCTGCTGTTGGTAACGGATGTATCCTTTTCGGTACGTTGGAACTCAACTGTCCCAGACGCAACACACACGAGGCTATCGTCACTTAGGCACTACAAAGTAAACTTCAATCGATACTTGGAGAGGCTCTCAGCTTCGCCTCTTCAATCAGATGAGGGTTCTATTTCTTCAACAAAAATATCTCTCCTCGCTGATCCCCCGTTCAACTCCCATCATCGTCTAGTCATCGTCCGAATCACCTCGTGACGACGCACTCTCTTCTACCACTCATCAACATCTAACTATGGCGATGTACCCACAGTGGCATCAAGACTCTTTGTCATTCTTGGCACGTTCTCAGATATAGTGAGCCACCGTACGCACAGATGATGGCGTGATCAATAGACGCTCGGAGTCCTCAGCTCTACCACTGTCAGATGACTTACAGCGAAGGAGGCCTCTGCACTGACTATTATCGCAGTATGAGCACGCAATTTTGGTTCTGTAAATGTTTCTATTAGTATCCTCACCTTATATGAAACGCCGACAATCGAATAGGTACAGTTGCTCGAGCTATGACTGCAAAGATAAAGGCAACACCAAGGACTATCCCGCTCACTACCCCCGTCAGTGTACATGGGGCATCGAATTGTAGCCCGAATCTCATTCTAAACTCTTGAACATATGCCGTTCCTCCATGTGGGTTCAATCAAGACTCGTATAGCAGGCTTGTATACGTTGAACAGATCGGACTTTTGAACTTGGCTTTGGTGGACCTTGGATTCGGGTCTGGTAAAACCAGGAGCTTCCTTCAATACCAAACTCCCCGATGATACTCACGCATCGCGAAAAACATTGTTACGGTACGAGGCCATGTGACAGAAGAAGGGGTTGTACAAGCAGGTACTCGAGGGACAGTCGGTAGAAGAATACCGCGGACTTGCAAACGACTGCAAAGTTGCTGGACCCGAGGGGACAACAAACTCAAAGATTGTGTTACCCAATCTCATCAACTGAGTCAAGTCGACGTATGATTCAGGTCAAGACGTTTACCATGCATCACTGATGGCACGAGGTGTTCGCCTAATGCCCACAGCTTTCCGCAAATGGGGGATAAATTGAACAATCACCGGAAGATTTCTATCAATTTGATACAATCCCCAGAATTCTATCGCTGTACTCTATATGGATGCAATATATATACCGACGCCAGTTGGTTCTGGCATCCACGTGCCTGCACAAACAAGCATCAGGGGGTTAAACAGCTTGGCTAACATGAGCACAATTGTCCAAATAATATAGGCAATCCATGACAGGTAATACTAATACTTACGCAATTATTCGTGCCAACCCAAGCTTACGACGCGATCTTTCTGGTTTCGTCCCATAGTCCTGATGACATGAACCATCAATTCGCCTAGACTGACAAAAGTACACCTAGCGGCGATGCCAAGTAGATAGCCTTCAATTCCCATGTAAACCTTGCCATCTTAAGACGATCTGCTAATACCATCAAGAACCATTACCCGATCTAATTTCGCGACATTTGTCGTTAACAGACATGTTCTTTTGTTCTTGGTGGGGTCACGCCCTCATCCTTGTGACGATGCTACAATCTGTGTTTCGGAAAAGGTGAGACAGGCGATTTTGGCATGACGCCCGGACCGGCACTTGATCCTTTACAATTTAATTATTTCTGATCTAAAGAGGTAGATCGATGATCAATAGATGGGATAAATGTTAAATATCTCGGTAAATATGGATTGAAGAATATACAGACATATAGACATGAAAGGGTGAGTTATGATACTCTTCAACTCATCCATCTATGTCTCGGAGAATTAATACCACATCAATATATCGCCAAGGACCTCAACCTGTGTCAAACAAATTGAGCAACCATAACGCCCCGAAACGAATCCTTGACACAACCCACGGATCACCCTCAGATCAAGCCTTAAGATCGCAATCGTCCCATGTCCCTGCCCCCAGAACCACCTTTCCCCCAAGGGCTGAAACTAGTTACAGACTCGTTTATAAGTACTCTACTATCTCGCAATGCTTTACTATCCCTATTCTCTCACAGCTGCTCCGTCGTTTATTTTAATTTCCATTCATTCGTTTGATCTTCTTTCCGCTCGTTAATTTTCTTTTTATACCCTCTTTTTGTTAGTTCGATCTGGTTTATCGTTCATTATGAAGTGGCTTGCTGCTGGTCTTGCTTTCGCCTCTTTGGCTGCTGCTGTGCCCCTGACGGGTGGGCGCGCTCCTACACCTTTAAACGTCGAGCTTGAGCTGCAGGGCAACTCAAAAGTCAAGGCTGTCGTTACGAATAATGGTAGTCGAAACTTGAAGCTTCTCAAACTGGGGACATTTCTTGATGAAGCTCCTGTCGAGAGGGCTCAGGTTTACTCTGCCAGTGACTTTGGCGCTACTGCTGGTAAGACTCCAAGGGGTACTGGGTTCGATGATGTTGGGTGGTAAATCGAGTAGGCTAGGTGGACGCCGTAGTATCAAGTTGATCACGGCATCGAATATCTAGACACCTACCAGGAAATACTCCAAAATACTACCTACCCAATATCATCTACTCACCCCTACTACAGTTCAACATATACTAACACCGAAACAGTAAAACAGCCTGTCCCCTTTGATGGCGTCTACCTGTCTATCGACACCTCTTTGCTTGACGACACCTCCTTCGAAACCATTCCTGCTGGCGGATCTTACGAAACGAGTTTTGACATTGCCGAATTTCACGACCTTTCCGCTGGCGGCAAGTTCAGCGTCCTATCATCTGGCGTCCTATCCTACGCCGAGGAAAACACGACAGAGCTGGTGGGCTCCATACCGTTCTACTCCAACCAAATCGATGCCGAAGTCGACGGCACCCAGGCCTTTTCCGTCCGCACCGCCTTCCACAGCAAGCGCGCCCAGGTCCAGGGCGACTGCAACGGTGATAGGTTCGCAGTGACCCAAGCAGCTCTGGCACAATGCGTTAGCCAAGCCGCGGCCGCGCAACAAGCAGCCGCCAACGGGCCCGCCGACAAGATGGACGAGTACTTTAAGAGATCCGATGCCGCGACGCGAGCCACGGTGGCCGACGTGTTCGCCAAGATCACGGCGGCGTGCGGGACCATCGATTCCGGAGACATGCGCTACTACTGCAGCGACGTGTACGGCGCGTGCAAGAATGGTGTTCTCGCGTATACTGTCCCCAACGGCAACTACATGTCATACTGTGACTTGTACTTTGACCGATTGCCGGCCACGACGACGAATTGTCATGGGCAGGATAAGGGTAACACCAACTTGCATGAGATGACACATTTGAACCAGATCAAGGGCACGTCGGATTTCGGTGGTTACGGATACAGTTTTCTGAGGAGTTTGACGGCTGAGCAGAACATCAATCATGCTGACACGTACGCTCTGTTTGCGCAGGCTGTTTCTATGAGTTGTTGATTGGGGATCATGATGTTTATTTAGCAGAATGAGTAATTGACTGGATCACATACCATGAGCCCGATCGAGGTTATTAAGTGCCGCGAGGTGATATTGATAATCACCGATTAGACGTACAATGCTTTGATCAGTCGTAAATCCACTCTTGAACAAAGAAAAGTTAGACACTCGTAAGTGGACTCGTGCTGAAGGATGAAGCAAGGGTATCCTCGCGACCACAGCGTAGGCGAGTATTCGGCCAACAACTGAGACAAATGGACCGTGAGGAAGCGCTACACGAGACGAGACGGCCGTTATTATATCAAAAGGTGGAACAGAGTAAGTAAACTGAGTTGGCATCGCATGCAGGGCATTTGGAGACTAACAGTGAGTGGACCAAGGCACAAAAGGGTAGGGGGCGAGCTGAACAGGGGTTCCCCCCATCGCGGTCGTCGGAAGATTAAGAAGATCGAGACTCCAGAAGGATGGGAAGGAAGATCAGGTACCAGACAGAGAAAGAGGTTAATACCCAATCTACTTTACAGTGCAGATTAATATCGGATCCAGCCGAAGCATTCACGATGATCACTGGGGATCTTGACTGCTTCCATTACAGGTTTCACGTGTTGACAGATATAATTGGCTCGGGGATTGGTTGTTTTAGTGGACACGAGTACGACGTCATCGTACAGAAAACATTCCCCCTCCTTGTAACCGAGAGGTCCTTGCTTGCTTTTAGCACTGCAACTTTGGTTCAAGGATGAATCTGGTCAGGACGAGTCAGAGTTTAGAGAAGAAGCGCTTCAACAAGTTTGTTATTTGGTTGCTGAAAGTTAGAGGTCAGCGAGCCTGATTCACCGACTGGTCGCACAGACATAATGACGGTAGTTGACGATTGGAATTTACACATCTTGTTGCCTGTCAGCTTTCGTCAAAGATTGTACCATCCACCATCAAAGACAAAGACAAAGAGACGGCCTGTTCCGTTGGACTGCGCCAATAGAAACAAAGCGCGGTAAAGACGACGGTCGAACTGTGTCGAAGTTAGCCTCATTCAGGGGAAGACCCTGCAGGCTGAGAACTTTGTCCATTGTCAAGTTTGTGTAGGAAATCATCAAGATGGAGAAATGATTGATGGAGATGCCATTTTTAGAACGGCAGCTTTGTGGTTCCGTTGGCCCACGTGAGGATCATCGTCTTTGTGAAATGCTACTCAACATACCATTTAATCATCCATTTTTCCTTATCAAAATACAGATTTTATCACTGCTATAACCCTCCGAACAATAATCCCAGTCCCTGCATTTTATTAGGTGCCATAACCGGCTTTTGGCTGCCGGCCCACTTGGTTTGTGCTTTGGGCGTCGAGGCCTTTTCCTTTTGGTGGTGGGCTGAGGAGAGTTTCTTTGTGTTCAGTACGTAACGTTTCAAAGCCTGTCGAGTCCTCCTGTCGGGTCTTGTCGAGTCTTGTTTGTTGGTGTCATGTAGAACTCTACCTATCAGGTGTCTCCCTCTGTCTCAGGAATTATCAAGGGTCCATCTCCATCTCATCACAGGGCGTCATCACCTGAACAGACAAGATAAAACGTCTTCTCATGCAAATTGTCCCCTGTAACTCCAGCGGTAGTCACAAGCCGCTAGCACGTCCAGTGGAAGTGCAAATACTCCACTAAACCTCGTTCGGCCCTGGAAATGGGATGTCTCGTCTCGACAAGCGGGGTCATGTCTTGACCTGTCAACGTCATCGGCCATGGCTCTCTCTACCACCCTCACCCTCCATCTTGGCTCGTCCAATCCCTGTCTCTGTCTCTCCCACTCTTCTCATCAAGTCACTTATCCCGCCCACCCTCCAGTACATTTCCTCTCTTTCTTCTCTTTATCAACCTCTCTACTCGATACCCTTTCGACAACGACGCTTTCAACACCGGCTGGCACACATTTATACGACTAGCCTTTATATACGTTTCTGTCTGCTCTTGGCAGCCACACTCACAAATCACCAACATTCATTATGGCCGAACGCTGGGATCGCGATCGCTTCGAGCGCATGTCCCGAGGCCGCCCCGACGATGATGCAGCCTCATACACTCGCAGCACTCGACCTCGCGACCGTTCAGATGAGCGCTATGACCGTCGACCTGGCCGTGGTTACTATGAAGAAGACGACATGGCCCGGGATCGTCGCTACCCAGATGACCCTCGATACCCTCCTCAGCTTCAGCGAGAGCGCGAGAGAGAGCGAGAGGCCCCTCCTCCTTGGGCTCGCCGAACGGACGTCCTAGAGAGGGAACGAGAGCGAGACTATCCTCGCCGTGAATCTCCTCCTCGTCGACCTGGCTTTCTCCGCAGACAATCATCTCTTGACACTTATGACCGCCGACCCAAATTCTTCGAACACCGCGAGGAATACCCAGCTCCCGCTCGCCGCGAAGACGTTCGTCCTCGAGATCCTCGAGAAGATTACAGACCTCCTCCTTACCAGCCTATTCCTCTGCCCAAGAGCCGAGGACTCCCACCGCCCAGGAGATACAACGATGAGCATTACGATGACATCAAAGTCGCTGAGCCCGACTTTTACGGTGACGAGGATTACAGATCCATGCCTGAACGTGTTCGTGAGAGAGAGTACACTCGATCCCGCAAGAGCCGTGGTCGTGGCCGCGACCGTGACCGTAGCCGCGAATCTCGCTCAACTCGAACTCACTCCGTTCGAAGTAGCTCCTACTCTTCTAGGTCTTCCAGCCGTTCCTCCAGCAGCAGCGGAGGCACTACTGTGAGAAGCGAGTATCCCAAGAAGGGCAAGACTCGCATTCCAGCCAAGCTTGTTTCCAAGCGAGCTCTTATCGATCTTGGATACCCATTCTTTGAAGAGGTTGGTGAAATGCGTCAAATTTTTGTTTCAACGACTGACATAATCAGGGTCACACAATCATTGTTCAAAAAGCTCTTGGACAAGACAACATCGACGAGCTGCTCAAGGTCAGCGAGGACTATAAGAAGGGTAAGTTTTTCGTGTATTCATCATGAACTAGACTAACGCAGTCACAGTCGAGGCTGAAATTGCTGCTTCTCGAGAACCCAAGGCACCCACAGCTGCTTTGCCTGCACCCCCAGAGAGTGTGAGGGAGCCTACTCCTGAGCCACCACCAGCAAAGACTCCTCCTCCTCCACCTCCTCCTGTCCAGGAACCACCTACTCCTATGCCTCCCGTCCAGGCAACTCCAGCTCCTCCTCCTCCTGTTCAACATGTACCTCAGCCTATGCCGATGCCTACTCCGGCACCACCACCGGTTTACTATCAGCCTCCTCCTCCTCACATGGCTCAGCCAGTACCTCCCGCCTTTTACCAACCGGGACCCCCTCCGATGGGCGGACCCCCGATGGGCGCCCCTCCTATGGGCGGTCCTCCTATGGGAGGTCCTCCTCAGCAATCCGTGTATGACTACGAGGAAACTGTCATTCGAGATGTGTCGCCATCTCGAACAACGACTAGTATGTCCAGTTACGACTCGTACTACCGAGATAGTTATCACCACCATCACCACGCCCCCACCGAGGAGCTTGTTGTTCGGGCCCGCTCGAGATCTCGAAACGGCAAAGACATTCGAAAGGAGATCAAGGCTCTCGAGCGTGAGCTGGCCCACCGACCCCGAGGCCGCTCCACCGGCGGCGAGCTCGTTCGCGCTGAGCGCCTGCCCGATGGCCAGCTGGTTATCAGGGAAGAACGTGTCGAAAAGGAAGTGCTGCACCGTAAACCTCCTCGCATCGAGAAGGACAAGAAAGGTAGGATGGCCATTAGCGTACCTAAGTACCGTTAGAGGTGCGGCTTTTTTCTTGACTTATTGAGAACGTGTGGCTGACTCGGCCTCACAGGACCTCCTCCAAAGCTCATGCGGGCCATGTTTGCTACTCTCACTTGAACGGGCTGTCGTATACGAGACGAGCCTGTAGCGATTACGAAATTGGGAAAAGAAGGAAACGAAGCGCCTTGACGGCTAATGAGCGGGCAACCGAATTTGTCTTGGGTAGTATACGTGGATATATAACGGGATTTTTGTGTATATTTTATTCTGGAAAGACTTAGACAAGTTTGGGAGGGCATGGAAATCTTTGATGGAAACGTCTATATCATTAACGAATTTACGATATTATAATGGCATAATGCGTCGTCGAGTGTTTGTGATTGACAAGAGCCTGATTGCCAGGTTCTGTCTCAAGTTTGGGGAGATAATGATCTGGAACTTTTGTCAAAGTATGACTTTAGTTGAAGTCGTTTTATCTCCTTGCAGTATTCGAGTGTTTTGGCCATGATGTGTCAGACCTCACGCCCGGCTGGGTCTACAGATCTGGGTGCAAGGCCGGGGGTTCATCCCTTTACAGAGTAGCTAACCCGGTGGTGATTTAACACTTTATTACCTAGAAAATGGAGAGCCAAGTATCTAGTCTATCGGGCACAAAGATATAGACAGTCATCGAGTAGACCTGGGAAACTAGACGCATTCGACAGTTGATGAGTACTGTTCATCCCCTGCACTCTCAGCAGCTAAAGGTGACTAGCAATACCCAGATATTTATCAATAGCACTATCTATGTATCAAAGTATATCTAATGATCACCGCTCTAAATAGCCTCTTTAGATATGCTTAAATCTATGAAGATCATTGTTCCTGGCGTATCTTGGCGAACCACTTCAACGACCAAGTCACATGCCATCAGAGTCGTTTCTATCCCGTGACTCTCTTGCGACCTTACCTCATAAAGACGCAATAATCATCTCAAAGCACCTTCTCTATTCGTGTCGCGTGGTTCATGGTTTCACACACAACATCCTCGAGGTGACGTCACATGCACATTATCATTTCGAGCCCGTCTGACGACGTCACGACTACAAACCCAGGAACAAGATTTCTTCTTTACTACGAGGCTGACGTTTAAAAAGGAGCCATGACCAGTTCTTTTTCTTCTTCTCTAATCACAACTTCTTGTCCCTTAAACTCAACTTGATCACAAACTCATTCAAAATGGCAATCACCAGCGCTATCAACGACCTTTTCGCCTCCATCTACGAGCTTCTCGCTTCGGTGTTCAACACCGTCTACGCTATTATCCACTCTATCTTCTCGGCGGTTCTGGGCTTTGTTCAGGGGCTTTTCAACCTTATTGGTGATGTCGTCTCGGGTCTTGTCGAAGTCACTGGCGGTGTTGGCAAGTTTGTAGCCAGTGAGTTTTTTCCTCCCTTGCTTGTGTGTATGTTTGGGAAGAGAAGCTAATATGGAATGTAGGCAATGCTGCTATTCTGGCCGTCGGTGCCTTGGGTGCTTTTGCGTATGTGAGATATACTGCGCAGGGAAAACAGGTTGCGAACAAGAAGACTCAGTAGATGCTGTTTGATGGATGGAATCACGGTACCTAAATTAACTGAGAATTAATTAAATCTTTGCCTTGAACGAACTGGTTTGTGCTAAACCGTGAACCATCGAGCTGAAAGATATAGAGCACCATTCATTGTGTCTGAAGTGGCTTGTTTAGATCTAGATCTCTGGCTCAACAGCTTGCATGCGGCTCCATCACAAGGTTGCTTAGCTCTGCAAATCCCATCGCTGGGTCATGTGCTAAGCTTTTGTTAGTCTGTTGGTTCGTGTGCGCCGCGTGCCTGCGGTAAGACGTTGACTTGACGGTAAACTACTTGACTCCACAGAAGTAGAATTGAATGGGTTAAAGATGAGATGCTGGGGATCTTATCTGATTTCCACGTCTAATATTAAATTGGTACCTAACTCTGCAGCTTTGAGAGGTGTTGGGTAGTGGTATCTGCGGCCTTGCAAAACCCAGCCATTGTTGTCTCTAATCTTGTCTAGGGTACTGCCAAGGTCGCATTTGTCTCATATTGAGATCGGTAGCATGTCACTTAAATCCTGTTATTTCCGTCCCGTCTTGCAAATGAGAACTCCACGCCCAAAACCCAACAGCGTCTCATGAAGGCGCTTAATAGTCCCGATAGCGCATGAATAGTGTAACTGGGCGCAACTGTTTGAGATTGTCACCCTTGTTTGCTTTTGAGGAGATGCCCACATAATAGTAATCTCATCTCATCTCACTCATTGGGGGCTAAAGTGTCGGGAGGGTCGCGGGCCGTTAGTGTCGTGTGACTGTTGAACCAAAGGATGCAACTCCAACAACTCTCTTCGTCAATATATACTATTATATATTCGACACACCGTCTCGACTTTCTTGAGCAAAGACGCATTGTTCACGAGGTTGTATTCGCGTACGGGAGGCTTACTTGAGCAAGGCGTTATTGTGATGATCCTTCAGCTCATTAATCAGACTGACAAGGATCCTGAATCCTTCCGGTAGCCACAGCCACATGTCTCGTCGCATTCTGCCAACTTTCCTCGAATACCCTCAGTCTCTTGTACCTATTCTTGTATTGATCGCTATTGTCCCAATCGACAGAATAGCTCAAACTCGACGCAAAACTCCTCTGTCCTGCACAGACAAGCCCAACCCATTCTCGCAGCCCTATCAACCAGACCGTCAAATAACCGAGAACTGGAGACCCTGTAACCCCTGCAACAGTTGAATCACTACCCTGTCGATTCCCAGTCCAGATATCGTACCTATATAATCTCATTGGCCCCAGTCCATGTCCAAATACCCTACCAGGGCGGAGAGAGCGGCGCAGCGGTAACAAGATGCAGGGATTGTATCACTGGTGCTTACTCTTTTGACGAGACCGAGGAAGGATCGTTGTGCGGTTGTGTGTTTTCCGTAGGAGTTGGAGTTGGGTAGATAAACTAAAATCTCTCCGCCGCCCCTGAGGCCCTCTTCTTTTCCTCAGCTTTTATTTTCCCTCCAACTTCAAGCCATCAAATTCACGCACGAGTGTCGTTCGATACACTGAAAGATTCTTTATCGACATATACGAGTCTCGTTCGCTACACTGAGCAAGCCTCTTTCGGTCCACCATCAACATGGCGAGCTGCTTCGGTGAAGACAAGAACCAGGTCCTCGACCAGTTCCCATGTGACCCCAGCGGCAAAGTAAAGAGCTGCTGTTCTCGCGGAGACAGTTGTGCTTCCAATGGGCTTTGTGTTACCTCAAATAAGGATGCTTTGTCTCCGTACTTCATCAACTCTTGTACGGAGGAGAACTGGGATGACCCGACCTGTATCAAGGAATGTCAAGGCAACGGCAACGGAGTTTCGCCTTGTGGAGCAGGTAAATTTTGCTGCTACGGATTCGGTGGATGCGACTGCAATAATTCGACACAAGTTTTCACCCTGGACCCCGTCAAAGTCATTACAACTATCCCTTCAGACGCGACAAGAGTCGTGGAGGACACATCGACCGCCAGCGAGGCCACCACTGAAACGGGCAGCTCGACAACGCAATCTACCTTTACACAAACAAACACATCTGCCGCTGAGACGTCGTCCTCGAGCAGCGGAGGAAGCAGCAACGCGTTACCCATCGGTCTAGGCGTGGGCATTGGAGCAGGAGTCGTGCTAATTGGACTCGGAGTTGGATTCTGGCTATGGCGACGAAAGAAGAGCCGTGCTGCCAAGCCAGCTGTGGTTCAAGACGATTATATGAACAAGCCTCCCATGGAAAACCCCAACACCCCGAATTACGGCCATTACCAACCGGTGAAGCCTGTTGAGATGAGCGCGAATGCGGACCGGGTTGAACTACCGTAAGAGAGATGGGAGGTGTCAAATATGACTGTTCTGTGTATAGATATTTATTTAATTCAGCATTTCAATACTAGCGATATACCCTGACACATGTTCTGACTATATACTTACTATCAATATACTCGCAACTCGCAACTCGCATCACGAGTAAGTCATTTACAACCTCGCTTCGATGCGACGAAGAAACCCTTGAAGCAGTTCTACTCAAGGTAGCAACGACAACTTCCATCGACCAGCCTTTGCTAACAGAGGTTCCCAAAGTATCATGGCCTCATGGGAACTACAAACGAGAACATACGACTTGCACTGTCAGCCTGGACGGGAGGTATTATTGCAATAACGCCAATGTTCCGCCGGTATAGAAAGGAAAGATTCACCCCAGGAAACTGGTCAATGGACATCTTCCACTGATCGAAGACGAACAAGACTGTGTGATCTACTTCTGGACTACTGGCACCGCTTTGGTACTGATGATCAAGAACATCACTCTCCACTATCGTAAGCCACTATAATGCCATTGCCATACCTCAAACTAACTCGTGTAGTCGCTCTACCCCAGACCATTTTGGTTCGAGGCGTCGCATTTCGCATTTTGGCTGGCCCAACAGTACTTGCACTTGTGTCTGAGTCCATTACTCCTCAGACTATTATCAATTGCATTTCCCTGGTCGCCGTTTCGGACACATCTCTTCGTACCTTTACAACTTACCGCATGCGGATATCAACCTGTGGCAAATCAGTGATTCTGCGCTACAAAAACGAGTCCAACACCCTATCTACACCGGAGATGGGCTTTGACAAAGCCATTCATAAGCTTCCAGGCCCAAACCGGGTAGAACAACGGGTCACCTTGTTTTTGAAGTAATGGACGGCCAAACACCCCGCCCTCGTGCTTGCGTTGCCGTACCTTCTGTTGGAAGATTTGTCAACTTTTACAAGGCGTCCTGTTTTGCAGTCCGCTTCGAATGGTTTGACCAAGCTCAGCAAATGTGGTACAGCGTTCCGATACAGCACCAGAACCTGAACACGGACGAATTTGCAAGGCTAGCCAGAGAGCCGATGTCGAAAAGTCACCTAAAGTCTGGCGTCAAGCTATGGATATCTTACAACGGAACCCTCAATGGCTTTTCGAAGCTTCAGCAACATAGGACAGTCAGGAAACTACGGACAAACCACTTGAAGTAAATATACCGATGGGTTCCTCGACCAACAAGAGAGACTTCTGCCTCAGCGTTGGTACTTTTCGAAGATAACTACCGACTCATGTATCGGCTTTTCCATACCGACCTGACCCATCTTGCTCCAGACGCACCTCTCCTCCGGAGCTCGGATATCATGAACCGAGCTACGGAGATGTCGAGGAATTCGAGGAATTCGAGGAGGTCGAGGGTGATGGGGATGCCGATGATAATGACGACTCCCATGATGGGTTGGTATCGGTGTTCACAGCATGAATTGGGACAATGTATTTGAGAACGCTTCGAAATACGTGAGAGAATTGGCGCACACGTATAACTAAATAATACATTAAACAAGGTGTCCGAGCGAAAGTTCAGTTGTTATCTGTTATGGGACTCTGATCCAGTAATGGATCAACCTCCTGTCGAGACTCCTCCCCGGTCACCAACAAGGAGCCATGAATACCGCGCATTCTACAGTCGGGGATGGGGATTAGGAGGTTCTTCCCATGCCTACCAAGCGCCCAAGGTTGCCCTTGGATGCCGTCATCCCGGACTCGGATTCGGAGGGAGACCCACCCGGAGCCGGAGCCCAAACAGGCCCGGAAATCGAATCTCCAAGATCCCCAGGTCTAAGTAAGTGGAAGGCGAACTCTTCCATCGATTCCTCTTATCTTGGACCAACTCTATAACCACAACAGCCCACTATCGTCTCCAACGCCCCCGCATCTTTTGTTCTCCCGTCTCACCTACCGGCCGTCAATGGAGAATTGCCAATGTGCGTTCCTACGCTTCTTGCTCTGTGTCATGACTCCTAGATCACTGGTCTTTACCATTCGTCTATACACGTCTAGCCAATGTCTCAGTCAGGAGGCCTCCGCATCAACCCTCATGTTATATAACATGCAAAGTTACGGCACAGATTTGATATGGGATTGGCGCATCACGACAGTGGATCAGACCAGCCGAGCTTCTAGATCCATGATAGATCTCGAAGCATAGCCCTTTCAACAAACACAATTACAGGGCCCATTAAACAGAGTGTCCAAGCGAAGGTTAAATTTCTACCCAATATTGACGACATCGTTCCACTCTTAATCGCCAGTATAAGGTACAGGGCATCCTGAACGGCTATTTCCATTCTGGGAGTATTGTACTGACCGTCTGTAAAGCGAATGATCAAAGCATTTACTATTATTTTTCGGCTATGTGTGAATACGACGAGCAGGTCCGCTATGAAGGCTGAGTTTCGAAACACCAGCTTCTCCAATGGCAACCCCCTGTTTTCTTAGAAATGAAAGACCTGTCAAAAGGTACTCATAGGCAACTCAAATAACACCTACGATTAATAAGTCAAGCGTCTAAGCTAGGATGATCTTAAGCTGAGATGCTAGAGGGGACAAAACTGAGAATCTGGCATTGACCAGGATCCCAGCCTTCGCGAGCCACCACAAATTGACCACGACTTACAGCTCACCTTGCATAGCAATTGCAAACGGTGATTGTAATCCACGCGACAAACCTCACATGTTTGATCATGCTGTCCCTTTAGCCTGTAGAAACATGACTTCTACGCCTCAAGGGGCAGTGCTGGCCAGACCACAAGGGTACCCTTGTCCAAGTTGCAGCATGGCCGTCATCTCATTGGTTCCCCATTCAACATTGATCCTTGGCTGTAAGTCTTGTTGGCGAATTTCCAATTCTCGGAAAGAGTCTTGAGATGGCTCACTCGTGATGGAATAGGAAATTGCCATATAGACAGCTTTAGGATATAAGGCTTCGTGACGCTCGCTTCTTCGCTTGTAGTCTCTATCCATCCCACGAAGCGTCTCGACTACCACTCATCTACATACAATCTTTCTTGACAAAACTACTTGAGAAGACTCATCGAAATCTACAAGTTCAAATACATACACAATGCTGAATTCCGTTGATAAAGTGTCACTCGCCCGCGTGGTGATGGTCGCTGCGGGCTCCTATCTCCCGTCTCTATTCCTCTTCTTCAACTCCCTCTGCACAGTACGGAGTAAAAAGGACCCCGTGAGAACAGCATTTACATATGCCAAATACGCCCTCTTCACATTCTCTGCGTAAGTCTGATACCAACATAAAACACCGAGTGGTTTGGCTGACAATTACCATCTAGACATGCCTTCTTTGACATTGGCAACTACAGCACGTGGCTTATCTTCAGTGCCACGTACTACTACAGGGACCCTGAAGATGTGGACTATGACTGGAGTATGATGGAGGTTCTTAGGGTTTGCAACCCCGTCTTCCAAACGGTCGCCAAGCTGAGCGATGTGGTTACCGATATCCTCATTGCAATCATCCTTCTTCGTCTAAGTACTGCAATCCTCACCCTTTACTCTGGCAGCGTTACGGGCAAGACACTTCGACATGTCTCATATGCCACTACGTTTGTAACGAGTGCTTTGGCTTTGACTTTCTTTGGTCTTCAGACCCGCTCCATTTTCGAACTTATGTACGGCGACTTTGATGTCGCAGTAGATTGCCATGAGAAGGGCATAAAGGTTGAACTTGCTACCAGGGTCTTGATCCTTGTGATATCCCTTGCCGTTTTTATTAAAGCTGTCATGGTCAAGAAGCAAACAAAGGCTGACAAGAATCTTACCTGGGTACGTTCACCTTCCAGCCTATGTGTTGCGACATATGCTGACTCCACATCACAGGTCTCTACTATGCTTGTCGTCGCTTCTGTGGTCTGGCTCCTCCACACGAGTTTCGCCATGGCGTCTATGGCTGCTTGGGAAAACTTTGGCGGCTACTGGTCCAGGCCTCGTGTTGTGGTGGAGATCTACTTCTACATACTTGAAGTCATTTTCAGGATCTGGCCGCAGTTTGTAACCTTGGTCATGGTGTACGTTATGGGTCGCGCCAAGACCAACGGGATCTGGTCCAAGCAACAGAACTCTTCGAAGCAGGATGAGGAGAGCAAGTAGACTCGGCGGTTACTGTTCCTGCGGTGTCAGGGCATGGTACAGCGTCGGGTACCTTGGAATTACGATTGAAGGGTTGGCACAATTTAGCGATAGTATGATAACGACATGGGAGGGTGGTTCATGTGTAAGGGCCACATGAGAGCATTTAATAAGCGTATATAGACCTCAATCACGAGACTTCCATTTCTGTTTTATGTCTCTTATCAATGTGTTCTATTCTAACGCATCTATGCCTTTCTATACCGTAACTCACGCTCATCTAGTCCACATCCGAAAACTCCGCAGGTGCAACGAAAGGTCCGGCCTCGCCCATTGTGCCAGTAACATATCTACCACAATCAGCATAAGCACCTCACTCCGTGATACAAGACTTACTTAGTATGGCTTCCCCGCGCAGCAAGTTGTCCCTTGCTATTGGTAAAGGTCACCTGCGTATAAGCAAGTGTCTTTCCAATCTTGTCCAGGATAGCGGTTCCCTTGAGAAGATCACCAGGACGGCCTCCGGGGCTCAGATAGGTCACTGTCGAGTCAGCAGAGTGACGTGTCAAGAGATAGGGCGCGTACCGTTCAAGTCAGTTGAGACACCTGTGGAGAAGCGGCCTGTTGAAGCGACTGCGAGTGAACCACCGAGATCAACGAGACTGGCGAGGGTGCCGCCGTGGATAGTTTGGAAACGGTTCTAGTGGGCAGGTAAGCGGAGTTGACAGTATACTAGGTGCCTGGAGACCAACTGTATGTTGTTTTTGAATGTCTACTTCAAAGTCTACCCTGCCTTCTGTGGCACTGACGACACGGAACTGAAACAATGTTAGAGTCTTCGAGAAAGTTGGGTTATGTCTAACATACATGCTTTCCGAAAAGTCTACAGAGTAAAGGAGATTAGTGATCTGTTCGGTTCGAATACCGAGGCCTCATTGCTTTCAAGGCTTGGGGACGTACGTTGGCTCAAGACCCGAGTCTTTCATGAATGAGCGCACGACCTGGGAGGCACTTGTTAGTGAACAATTCTTCCTGATTCGCGTATTGCAGATGTGACTGGGACGAACCGCTTGGGTGAACTGAGTGGGATTGAGTTTCTTGGCCATTTTTGTGAGTTCGGATGGTTACTCAGTGATACTGTTGTCTTGTCAAGTGTTTAAGCGCGACTTGAGATATTGATTCGGGATGAAGCTTGAGTAACCGAACGCCGGGCTAGCTCCCCGCGAACCCGATCCGGCCCCACATGGAGACTGACGTAATCAGATTTATTCCTCAAGAGCTCATTTAGAAGCCATCACCTACTACAGACTCACTAACACTGTATCACTAGTTAAGTATTCACTCTAGACATGGACGGATATTGTTCTAGCTCAATCACGATGCAGCTGTAGTCAATAGACTGCATTTCTACGTCGCTATCGCCATGTGGGAGCACCCCCGATGAAGTGTCTCCCACATTCCTTCTAACAAATCACCGAGATGCGACAAGACAAGAATTCTCACTGATCTATTGCAGATATCTTCCATATTTGATCTAATAATTCTCCCAATTGACTCCAGTACTCCTAGCTATCATTATACATCTCAAATCATCTCCAATCACTACCCATCAACCTTGAAGCTCTTGCGGCGTTCCAGGAATCTTTGCACTCCGTCCATTATAAACCCCAGTCATCCCATTATAACCATCAAGTTCCTGCGGCGTCCAAGGAATCTTGGCACCAGATTGTTCATACATGTTACCCGTCGCAGGGTATGAAGGAGGCGGGGCTTGCTTCTTGGACCGCCTGCGAAGGAAGAGCCAGGTGGACAGACCAGCGATGATGGCAGCAATGGGTATACCAACGCCAAGTCCGATCTTGACTCCTTGACTGCTGTCGGTAGCTTCTTCTTCAGTGTCAGCTTCCTCTGTTGCAGTCGTTGTTGGCTCGGAAGTTGTAGTCGAGTATTCGGTTGAGAATGTCGACAGGGTTGTTGACGACGTCGAGAATGTTGATGAGATCTCAGAAGTTGTCGAGGTTGAGTTATCCTCTATGCTACCATCAGAGTTGAGAAACACGCCGCGGCCTCCAACGCAGCATCCCGAGTCGTAGTCGCAGCAGTAGCTCCCATCATCGCATTGCTCAACTCGAGGAAAGCGGTTATTTGTTTCTTCTGTCACGACAAATTAGTAACGATAGACTTGTAAGTCAATAGACTCAACTTACCTCTGATACAGATAGCCGCACACTTCTTTCTATCATAGGGTGCCACAGCACAAGGCCCTCTGACGAACTGGTTCTTGGCTTGTCCTTTTCTTTGGCAGAGACGGTTCGGCATACATGTTGCGTCTGGGCCACAGCAGGCGGAAGAGCCAGGGCACTTATGGTTGCCTGTCCATTGCATGCCATTGACGCCCCAGCATACGCCCTCTTGAGCGATGACTTGGGGCAGCAAGAGGATGGTAATGCCGAAGATGTGTTTTGGATGCATTTCGGAGATGGTTACGAGGTTGAAGAAACGGGGAATGATGGACTCGGCCCCTAGGAGGGAAGGACTTGGGTTTTAGAGACTGGGTGTTACAAGATCTGTAGGGCTGCGGCGGCTCATGGCTACTAATTATGGATTGTGTTGGCTTGGCTGCATCTTTCTGGGATGATCTGATTGTTGCAATTGGATGGTCTACATGGGATCTTGTCTTTAATTGTTTTACAGGTTATCCAGGACTTTTCTCTGCTTATTGGTATTTGCTTTTGCAGGGTCGCACCACTCGACTCTTCTATCTAGCATACACAGCTGATACAATCATATGTTGCTATCATTGTTTACTCTTTACCAGAGTTTTTGAGAATAATTGTCTGTTGACTCTGAGGATCTGTCTATTTTGAGTAATGGCGGCTAAGAAGCAAACAACACGAAGTGGCCAAGGGACGGCGCTAAACACTCAATTTATTTGGACAATTATTGGCCAGAGGGGCTATAACTGTTGGTGACAACGTCAACCAACTGCAGCTAGAAAGCAGTTATAAAACACACCATAAGACTTAATCGTACCTGTAACTTCACCATCAGGGTGTTGTGGAGGTTAACTTGATGGAAAATGAAGCCTTGCTGAAATGAACGAATCTTTTTCGCGATCTGAACACCGCCCGAGTAGTGAGGGTTTAGCATTGAGATCATCCAGCTTGAGCCAATAGTTACGAGGTAGTAACAAGTGCCAATAGAACAAGGCAGACAAGCTGATAACCAACAGCCAAGACTATGATGATCCCTGCATACCATCACGGATCTTTGCCCACTTACCAGACTAGAGTACTTTGAATGAAACTAAGAGGATGGTATTCTCTCAGCTTATCACTGAGAAGAAATACATTCCCTCATATACAAGTGATAGACTGTCCCCCTGGACAAAAACTGCAATAAAAAGAAAGAAAAGAGACATGATCTCGTCTTGTTCTCGCAGCCAAGACAATCCTGAAACTGTCATCTCTCAAGTTGTTGGTTGTGGTATTTTTCGTCATCACCGACAGGGGGTTAGTCCACTCTAGAGGCTTAATTAGGTCCCGCCGCTCACGCCATTCCCTCTTCATCTCTCATTCTCATTCATTCTCTCTCAATTCATTTCTCTCAATGTCCACGCGACCGCGAGCTTAAAGCGACTTCATTCCTTTAATCATGTCGCTGGCTTCAGCGCTCATATTCAGAGTCGGCCAACTCATAAGAGACCCTCCTCGTGCTCTTGTCCGTCTGGGGATTTTTGCTGCGTTCTCTATTCTTCTTATCCTTGTCACTTGGAAAAGCTCCAGTTTCTCTTATGGCTGGTCGGAAGCGCCTATCAGTGAGGCTGAATTGGGGAATATTACTCAACAAGCAAAGACATACAATGAGAGTCCGGTAAAGGCGCCTTATAAAACCACGTTCTGGGAAGTTGGACAGAGATCGAGGGAGTTGAGCAAATGGTTGTCAAGGTCTGAGCAAGTTGGAACGACCTCACGCTCCGGGCGTGAACTGCGAAATGTCGTAGAGTCAGCCGCTCAGGATCTTTTTCCGTTCCTGAAGCACCCACCACGCAAACCACGAACACAAACCCCCCTGACAGATCTGAGGAATTCTTTCGATAAGGGTTCGCGAGGAATTGTAATCCCCGTTGGAGGTGGCGAGCAGTCCGTTCGCTTTGCTGGCCACTTGATCGTCACCCTACGAAAGGTCCTCGGATCGAAACTACCAATTCAGATCGTGTATGCGGGAGAAGACGACCTGCCAAAAAAGGATCGCAACAGGATATCGAACCTGGATGGTGCATCTGATATCGAGTTTCTTGACATATTTACCGTCTTTGACGACACAACTTTGAAGCTCAAGGATGGAGGGTGGGCTATCAAGGCCTTTGCGCTGTTGGGATCTCGATTCGAGGAGGCGATTCTCCTAGACGCAGATGCTGTTTTCCTCCAAACACCCGAGAAGCTATTTGAGCAGCGGGCATATACCGAAAAGGGCGCCTTGCTCTTCCACGACAGACTACTTTGGCAGCATGCTTTTAAGCAGAGACACGAGTGGTGGAAGGACCAAATAAAGGAACCAACAGCAGAGATGAACAACTCCCTCGTTTGGACAGAGGACTACGCCGAAGAATGCGACTCAGGGGTAGTCGTCCTCAACAAAGGACGAGTAAGCAACCTCGTCGGCCTCCTCCACGTAGCGTGGCAAAACACCCACGACGTCCGCGAAGAAGTCACCTACCGACTCGGCCACGGCGACAAAGAGTCCTGGTGGCTCGGGTTAGAGCTCGGTGGTTCCCGGTACGAGTTCGAGAAGCATTACGGGTCGATGCTGGGATGGGGCAAAGGAAAGGAGGGAAACGTGACAGAGGTGTGCAGTTTTGTGATTGCGCATACAGATCAAAAAGATAAGCTGCTGTGGTACAACGGAAGCTTGTTGAAGAATAAGAGGGTGGATCCGGATGGATATGAAGTTGCCGAGTATTGGATGATGGATGGTAAGTGGCACAAGGGTAGGACAAAGGATGATATGAGCTGTATGACGGATAGTGAGGTTATGGAGTTATCAGCGGAAGAGAAACGTGTGTTGAGGGAGAGTATAGAGGTTGCGAAAGAGGTAGATTCGGCTTTGAAGAAGGGGGGTTAATGAGTGAATATTGTATATATATAGCTTGGGCGACCTCTGTACATCATCTTTATTTTTATACGTTACAGTTATCGCATTAATTATGCCTTTACTGAATATCCTCATTATTTCTAGTCTTGTAAAGTAAAGATATCAGGGCCATCTCATTATTACATAAAGGTCTCAATAACGGGTATCGATGACATGACATGGGCAGTTAAGCTCATCATGGTAACCGTGTACCTTGAATTATATTTAGACAGATGCAATGATATAGACGACTTGGCATAAATAACCGAGGACGGGTACCTGCAGATCCAACACTCTACTGCATCCTTGTGTATACAATCCCACACAACCAGCTGCAACAGAAACTTTCACACACCATGTTCGAGCTGTTGTGACAGATCTGGCTGCTGGTAATGCAACCCATCCCTATAAGAAGACAGCAAAGCTCATACGTGTAGGTACTTCCTAGGTAGGGACATAACAATGCCCTGGTATTAACATGCCTCGTAATACGCTACATTCAAGATTTAGAAAAGAGAAATAAAGATCCAAGAGTCTTGTCTAAATAGCATAAATACCTACACTAAAGGGAGTTTGCGCATTTAGCTCTCTTGGAGTAGGTCTTAGTTTGACAGCAGTGTGTGTAATTCTATTATATGAACTACAGGGAAAGTGTTGCTGGGCACAAACAGGTACCTACTAACCTAGGTAGGTATGAGAAAATGATCATGTATCGATCTAATCTTCTATCCGTTTTTTGTCCCGATGTTGAGGGCCACTCGTCGAGGTTGTAGGCGGGAGTTCCTTACCAGCGTCCCGAGCTGTCAACAGACCACTGGCCAGGTACGAGACGCAGAGAATAGTTGTCCATTTTGTCCGCCTGCTAAACGACCCAAACAAACTGCACAAGATAACGATGGTCGATCTTGGTCGAGAACAACTACACACATATAACGGTGTCGCTGAATAGAATAATTGGGACAATATGCCCAGGAACTGGTTAAAACATTGCCTGTGTGAGAAGTAATACCAGAAAGTGGAGGCATAGTTGTAGCCCCTGGGTGCGGGAGCTACTGGCGTGTATCGAAATATCCAACCAAGTTGCATAGGTCCTTGTCCGTAAAATCTAGTTGCAGTCGAGGCGACTGTAAGAACGTCCACGATGGAATCCAAGACTTGAGACATGTTGTGTTTTCTTGATGGTGCTGCTGGCGGTAAGATAATGCCTAGGTTTCTTGCGTCAATCTCTTGCGTGGGTGAGTGTTCAGTGACTCGGTAGAAGAATCGGTAAATATAGCAAAGATTGAAGTGGGTAGTTGGGGGTTTGGCTTATAGAGGTAGAGTGCAGGTTTACATGAGGACAAACACGGGAGGGGGGTCTTTGACTCTTTATATAGGACGACATGCATTTTGAGTTTCATTACTTGGCTATATAGAATCTGTAACTCGTAAACTTAGACTATTGGGTTTCAGTGTCTACCACCTTAGTAGTTGTAGAAAAGTTGGGTTCCTAAATCTTAGGGTTTAGAAAATAAATAATCCAAGAAACATAAACTCACCGACTACTTTTTCCTCTTAGGCTTCTAGCAGTCAAGTTCTCTGATACCCTGAGGCCATCTCACAAGAGATCTAACCCACAAAAGACCTTGTCTACAATCACAGTGGTTTATCGTAGCTCAAGAATTGAGTAGCAGCCGGCTTATACAGACATGGCAATTTAAAATAACAGATTCGCAATTCTGCTGGGTTCGGGAATGCTTTTATTCTGCGTTAACTTGAAAGCTTCCTTCTTACTAGGTTTGTACAGGGGCCCAATCTTCTCAGCAACAGCCCCTTCTAACACATAAAACAAAGGTTATATACAATCTAAGTTGTTTCCAGAAATAACAAATACATGAAATTTTAAAACTTAGTTTTTAATCATATCCACTCAACTATCTTGACAGGTTTTGCGAAAGCTGCAGGCCCACCACAAAAGAAGGTTCTCAGAGGAAGTTCCTCATCGTGTGCTGCAAGACAATGAAGGTATGGGCAAGAGCATGAGATGCCTGAGCACTGCATCTTATCTGGTCCACAAGTTGAGAAATTCTTAACGTATGGTGTTTGAGTATGGGGCAATGAGATAAGTCGCATATTCAATTGTCTGGGGCCAACAGTTACCCAGTGCCTATTCTGTCAATTACAGTCAATACATCTCTAGAAGCTCACCTAGCTCCGTCATGGCATGCGATTGACTAAATGCTCCCAGGTACTCACGCACGAAGTGATCGACTCTGGGGTACATGCATGACGTAATCTTCCGGGCTTTTCCCGCTCGAAACCGCGTCCCTGCAGGTCCCTAACCAAAAATCAATGCCTAGAGCTCCAAGCTTCAACACCAAACTTATTCTTTGATCTTCAACACGACACACATAAACTTTGCGACAACAGCAAAGCAGCGCATTTATTCGCCCGACGATTATCAAAACCCCCGCATCTTCTATTCATCCGACACTCTCAAATACCGCTTCCATCGATCATGAGATAGCACCTTTTATACCTTGACTGACTAACTGAGCGTTCAAACCACCCCAATCGCCCACCATGTCAGTCACACCGTCACTGCAACTCGCAGAGTATCTCGAGAAACTGCCCGGTACGACATTCAGAAAGCTCTACCAGCAGCCCTCGACCGCTCTCGCCATCTTTCGTCGCATGCTACCGCAGCTTGGTACGTCGTCATCACCTCCTGCGCGATCCCCTCCCCATTAACGCACACACCACAGCAAAGGTTTTTGTCATGCGCATCCTCTTCAACCCGAAGGCAATCCCGCTCAGCGACATCGATGACTGGGTGAAACCAAGCCATAAGCGCCAAAAAGATCAGGCCCTGTCCGTCATGCGCGTCTTGCACATCGTGCAAATCTCAACACCCTCCAAGGAACGACCACAGGAGCTGCAGCTCACCACAAACTTTAAAGTCTCCCTCCGACTCGCACTCTCCGGCGGCGGCTCTCACAACTCGTTCGGCGTGCCGTCCACACTACAGATCCCCCCCGAAATCGATATTGACTTCCTCGATCGCTATGCCCGAAAGAAGTGGGAGGACATCCTGCACTTTGTCGTCAGTAGCGTGGGATACAAGAGCGCAGGAGAATCTTCTGGACCGAATAAGAGCGTGAAAGAACTCCTCGTCGCAGGCCGTCTGGTCGACCGAAGACCCAGCGGCGCTATTGGCATCACCCAAGCTGGATTCACGTTCCTGCTACAAGAGGCAAATGCCCAAGTATGGACCCTTTTGCTACTCTGGCTTGAAGCTATGGACGTCAATAAGATGGCTGGTCTGGAAGCTACAGACATGCTCTCCTTTCTCTTTGTCCTCGCCAGCATGGAACTCGGCCGCGCCTACGACACAAATGCGTTAACTGAGCAGCGCAAAAACATGCTCCCTTCTCTCGTCGACTTTGGTCTTATATACATCCCCAACCACAAGCGCTCCATGTTCTTCCCCACGCGACTCGCCACGACACTCACATCCAGCAGTAACAGTCTCCGAAGCATCAGCGACGGCGTGGCAGCCGCCACAGCAGCAGCCCTCCAACCAGGCCAATCCCGCACGCCGGGAAGCAGCGCGACGGGATCCAGTAATGAGCAGCGCGGTAGCGTCATTATCGAAACTAACTACCGCATTTATGCTTATACGCAATCCACGTTGCAAATCGCCGTCCTGGCACTCTTCACCAAACTCCAGATGCGCTTCCCCGACATGGTAGCCGGACGCATCTCGCGACAGTCCATCCGCCAAGCCATCAACTTTGGCATCACAGCCGAGCAAATCATCTCGTACCTGTCTGCCCACGCACACGACCAAATGCGCCGCACCGCCTCGCTCAACAACAAACCCGTTCTTCCACCCACGGTAGTCGACCAGATCCGTCTATGGCAGCTCGAAAACGAACGTATGAAGACGACAGGCGGTTTTCTGTTCAAGGACTTTGAGGATCATAAGGAGTACATGGCCGTGGCAGGCTTTGCGGAGGAAGTGGGCGTTTTGGTATGGCGCAATGACGTCAAGGGCATGTTCTTTGCCAGCAAGCATGAGCAGATTAGGGACTATCTGCGTATCCGTAAGAAGGCTGAGTGATCTACATAGACTGAACGAGGAAGTATTTGCAAAAAATACTGAATGAGGAGGAATTGTACGTTTTCGCAAGAGGACTGAGTGAAAGATAAGGGTATAGAGATGGTGGGTAAGGAGGATTACAGCTACAGCATCGGAGTTTAAGGCGTTGGTCTACAACAGAACTAAACAGTTCCTAAATGAACAGGACATGCTTCAAGTTGAGCATTTAAAATACACAAAACGCGAATATTCTTCATGCAAGTTCCCCCACCAGATTGTCTCATCTCACATCTCGTCACGTCACACCGCAGGATACCATCCCGGTCAAAAAAAGTCTAGTGTATTATCTGCAACCATCTATCTGCGCGACTGCAGTGCAACTTTACCACGATACAAAACAAAACCGCTGATGAACCCAAATGCAATGCCATGCACGTAAGCGTATTTTCCCACATCCATGCCACCCACCCAATATCACAAACAAAGCGCTAATAACAAAGAACGAAGAAGTGTCCCGTAACCCCAAAGTGTCGACTGACATGATTCCCTTTCAACCGTTGTACACCTTTTACCATAATGGACCGATGAGAAACAAACCCATATAACAAAGAATACAAATAGTGGCCCCCCCTGGTTTTTTTTCTTAAACAAAGGCTTCTAGTTGAAGGAGAGTCGTTTCCCGCGTTCCCTAGAAGCCAGGCTAGGTCTCTTCTTTGATACTGGAAGACCGGATGGCCCATTCATAGCTGGCAGGCTGTGTCGTGTACCTGCGCTTGTTCCTTTACCGCCGCTGAAGATTCTTCCCATCAAGCTCTTGTGCTCCATGCTGCCACCTTGAGGGAGCAAGTTCGGCTTGTTCATGCGACGGGCATATGTCTGCTGCCAGGCGAGTAACGACCGACGTGCTTCGGCTGTGACACAAAGATTTTCGAGATGTTGAAAGACTCGCAAGCATCGAGCATCTTTAGTGCTGGTTTTCTTGCGCGGCTTCGTGACGGTCAGATTTGTGAGAGCGGATGTCGTTGTAGAGTGAGAAAGGTGCGTTGGACGGGAATTGACAGCAGCGCGGTCGGTTTTCATGGCGAAAACCTGGAAGCTGTTGTCGGATGATGAGTCTTGTGACAGTGCGTCTTCAGTGCTGAACTCCTCAGTGAGGAAGCGGTCGTGGAGGGAAACGAAGCGACCTGACCAGTATGCCGAAGGTTGCGATGAGGTGATTTGGCCGGGTTTCGGCAGCAACTCTGTCACTGTTGTGCTTGCGCTACTAGTTCGAGATGCAGAAGTTAAGGAAGATCCTGGTAAGCAAAGTCTGGATGAGCTGGATGTGAGTAGACTACTAGTTGAAGAAGATGCAGACGCCTTGCGAGACTCTTCAGCAAGAGGTCGAGGGCTAGACGGTTTCGAATTCATGGATGTGCGAGAGATTGAAGTCTTGATTTCGCTCAAAACAGCCAATGTTCGAGACTTGGGAAGGCGGCTCTTATCCATAGTCTTGGAAGCTGCCTCTGTAGGCGCTACTTCTTTGTGGTCCGGGGGAGGGACGTTCTCGTCCTGGAACATAGTGTCCACAGTTGGGTAGACACCGTAGCTGGAACTGTTGGCCAGTGTCTTTCTTGAAAAGTTTGTAAAAGATGCGGTAGTCGGTAGAGGCTTGGCAGGAGCGGCAGACAATAGAGATTGATGAGAGCTTGTCGCAGTGAGGCCAGATTTAGCAACGGTAGGAGGGCTAGCAAGTGATCCGTGAGTCGAGAAGCTGGCAGAGATGCGCCGAGTAGTCTTTATAGCTTGAGCATTCTCTTTGTCGGACGATGAGTCGTCTGAACAACAGTCCTTGATCGTCGGAACAATGATTAGTGTGTCGCTTCGTACAAAATCGGCGCCTCGGGAGTTCTTGACGGGTCCAATGGGTGCTGAGACGACTGGACGCTTTCTCTTAGATCGTGTGAGGAAGTTGCTTGTGGTTGGAAGTCGTAGTTTAGAGGATGGGAGGCGTTTTCCCTCAAGTCCAGCACGAAAAGTGTCCATAGCTGCGATGTTTATGTTGAATTGCGGTTCAAAAAGAGGTGGTTGGTTTGGAATTTGTTAAGTTAGTAGTCAAAGTCGTCGTCTGAATCAGACTGCATAGCCAGTACGAACTCAACGTCCCAGACAACGCGTTGTACAAGGTAGCCAAGAACTAGAAAGGCAACAGCCCATTCAGCCAGCAGGAGGAAAGAGAGATATGCAGTGTAGAGAAGAAGAGCAAAATTCAGATTGCTTTCAGAGATGCCTGGCCCGCCTGGTAGTTCGGGTGCGTGCTCGTTATGGCAATAGTAGGTTAAGTGTATCCCACGGATGATTCTCTATATCTGATATGTGTAAAAGAGTTGATTGAGTCTGCGTCCAAGGTCCGATTGTTTTCGTTGATCGAAGATGTAGCAGATACAATCCAGCGCGAGCTTGAGGAGTTGACCGGCAATGGAGTTTTGTACAGTGGACGGGTTGGGCATGACGCTGGGGGAGAGAGAGAGACAGTGATAGAGACAGAGACAGAGAAACAGAGCCTGTTGTATGCTGTGATACAATGAAAACAAAGGAAAATGAAAGATTGACTGTGACAGTAACGAAGACGCGGGATGGGCTTTGTTGTTTTTCTGTGAAATGCTGTAGTCGAGTGCTTTGTTTTGGTTGTGGGAGTTGGGAGGTTTTGCCAGCTGCCTGACACTCCAAAACAGCTGCTGCCAGTGCCAGACACTGAGGAAGGAGAGACGCTGTAGTTTTTGCTCATTTGCACTTGAGCAATCCCTTTTATTTTTATACGTCACTGCCTGCCACTTGCACGTCTAGTCTTTTTGTCTGGTGCTCTTCTAAGTAAATAGTACTAATCCAGTGTCATCAGCTTCACCAACCACTCCTCAACAGCGCCATTTACAAATGCCCATTACTCTCCCCATTCGCTCCATTAACACTTCCATTACAAGGTTCATCATTCCATCCATTGATAGAGAATTCAAACTTTAAGTCCCCCTCCCCCTTCGGCACAGCGTTGCCATTGCCGTCCCAAAGCGCTCTCTCGACCATGGTGACTTTACCCTCCCAATCGACCAACACCACCGTCTGACGCTGCGTACCGTACATGCCCGTCTCGAATCCCATGATGGGTGTTGTGCTTGGATCAGGTCGTCCTTCCGACATGAGTTCTTCGGCTGCTTTTTGGTCGTCTGTCGCCCACACACCGGGTCCCTTCGCCATGGCCGCTTCCATCGCTTTTCGATGCTTTTCGTCGCCGATCAACGGGATAAATACGCTGTTCTTGAGCTCGTTGATATACTCGACCAGGCTGGCGTTTTCGTTCCTCGGTAGTGTGTCGTGGGTGAGGACGTCCAACAGGTTGGCAATTAGATCCTCTTGGGTCGACTTGTCGGATACAGAACTGTCGATGGCTTCGCGGAAGAGTTTCTTGCCAATAGAGATCTTGGCCCATTCTTCTTCTTTTCCCGATGCATCAAAAGCCGTGTTACTCAACCCCCACATCTCGCCTCGCTCTTGAGCAATAATGGGCACATCATTGACATTGCCGGCTCTGTTGCTAACGATGGCGATCCCGGAAGTATTTTTTCTCAGCTTGCCGCAAACCATGGAGAATCCTCCGACGCCTTTAACGCCGTCGTTCTCGACCAGTTTATGGACGCTATCTTTGAGAGTCTCCTCGGGCGGCGTTCCCAGCCAGGCGGTGACCATACCGCCGCGGCTTTTGGCAGCATGAATAGGGTGGTTCTGATCCTTGATGTCGGTTTCTCTGTAGTTTGTGAGCACGGCTAGATGGCCGTCCTTGCTGAGTCCCATCCATGTTCCCTTCTCTGCTCGTTGGAGATCCCTGGATGACAAGACTGGTCTGCCGGATGTGCTGTGAGTCCACCAGTGGGGTCGGGATGTAGGTCTGAGGATGAACTCGTCCCGGTTATCGATAGCGATAAGGGCATAATCGGGATGAGCGGTGGTTAAGAGTACGATGCACATTTTAAATTGTATTTATGTAGGTATGTATGATAATGAATTAGGTATCTGATGATGTTGAAAGAGTTGAGGTGGCCCGGCGGGTGATGAGTTAGTGCTGTGGGTGCTATAATGTGGGTGCTGTGCTCTGTCAGTAGGTAGCCGTTGATACCTAGTGGGGGGCTACTGTGCCTTTTATGGAATAACCTCCCCTGTAAATACTACAACAAACAAATACGTGTTGATCAGTAGAGTCTGCCTCGGCAGCGTCAGAGAACAAGTCTAGATGCCGAATGATCTGATCTGATCTCATTGTCCCGGTTTAAAGGCTACGGGTGGCTCCGGGGATAAAGACGGCTGAGGCTTGCAGGGGTCGTGGACTAATATGGGAATGGGATGGCATGACATGGTGGTGAGATCTTTGTGTTACGTCCACGTGCAGATAACCTGAGGGAGGGTTCTAGGTCTCGATGGCTACCTACTACCTACCTACCTAGGTATGGAATCAAAATAGCGTTTCCTTAGGTGCCTCTTGTTGGTTTTTTAGATTCAACTTTTACCTCTTTATGCATCAGATATAAGCTTTTAGGCAAAAATAGATTAATAGGCAGTCAAACTATCTTTATGCTACTATATCTGTCAATTGGCTATTCCTTTCGAAATCTACCATCTGATAAGATTGACCTTTCCTAAGAGAGTTTACTTATTGTGTCGAAACTCACCTCTGTTCTAGAACCCCCATCACCCGGGCAGGCTGTTTGTTCTATAGAGTCTATCTAGTCAATATGTCCCCAGTCAGATCATGCCACCAGGTATACACGCTCAACTAAGTACGTACTGACTCCTCCCAACATTAAACTTTACTCCCCCAACACCGGTGTTTTAATTCCCTTACTTTGCAGACTTCTTAGGCAGACGCCCATCCCTCTTGGTGGCTGGCATTGTGCCTACAGTAAACTTCCCGAAATGACCGCAAACCCCTCCCCCCTCATCCACAAACAGCAGTTAAGCTATTTATCATACATGAGCTGTGTTTCAGATCTATCTTGTAACCTTATTTGAACGACTTGATCAACTTTGTTCTCGGTGAGAATCATCCTGAAGAGCTTAATATTTCAACATCCCCTGAAGTAAAAGATGAGTCAATCAGGTCAAATGGTTGCCAGGGGAAACGTTGAGTGAAGAACACAACGATAGCCATGATAACAATGACCAAACAGAAGTAGTAGACGCCATATTATTGTAAGTTATAGTCCAAGTCTGTTCCGATATCTTGATATCTTTGTAACTAGCAACATATGAGATGTTGCTAATACTGTGACGACCACGACCTGAACACTTCCAAGTCAACGACATGTATCGCCAGCTATCCGGGTGCCTGTTGCTTTTTTTTTTTCATCCGAATATAAAGTTCATTTTGTGTTCATTGAATTGTATTTTTTCAGACTGAAAATTTTAAGATTCCCTCTGCTGAAGTTGAGACAAAGGTAATACTACTATAAGTAAAACTCATCCTCCAATGAAAACGAAAATGATTCTTCACACACCAACCACAATATCGTCAAGAAGTCATCACTGCTGCTTCTTTGTATCATTTTCAACATCTTCAGTCTCAACAATACCTTAAGAGACTCTCACTTGCAAGATATTCTGACAAAATGGGTCATATAAGTGGATGGTCACCCATCAACATGTGGTGGGAGGCTACTGCGGAGGATAGAGCCATTTTGCTCTCTCCAGAGTCGACTTCTGATAAACAGTCTGGTCTTGCTCCAACACAAGACCATGTTACTTCTTCTCATTCTTGTCCCCGGCCTTGTCCTCGTCCAAGGCCTCCTCCTGTACGCCCTCCTCCTTCTGCCCCTCCACCACCACCTTCACCATCAACATCACCTCCGCCATCACCGCCGCCATCACCTTCTCGAGTTCTCAACTCTCCTTCTGTTCCGTCTTCTCTCGACCCGTTGTCCGCTACTGAGTTTATTCTCCTCAGTCCCGAACACGGGAAGAAGGTGCAGCGTTACTGTTACACGTGCAAGAAGACCTTCAACTTCAAGAACTTTGCCGACCATCGAAAGGTCCATCTGATTGAAGGTGAAAGGGGTGCCCGGGCCAAGCCGTGTAAGCAATGCAAGGGGAAATACCCCGATGGGTGTCGCGTTGCCATCAACCCCAAGGAGGCGGGCACCCACGCTTGCTCTCGTTGCCTCAAGGGCCACAAGAGCTGTGAGTATACGGCGCTGAAGAGTATAGCCTTGGGGCCTGGGAAAACGCATCTCAAGCTCATTGAGAAGCACAGACCTTGGGAGCTCTAGGGGCGGTGTTGGAATAGTTCCTCGCGGTGTACTCTATATTGTACACTTGAAACATATAGACTCTCAGGGGTTTTCCATATTTCGGTAACGAGATATGGAAGTGTAATTGTTTTTGTATTATTTTTGTAAGAACAAAGAGAAGTTTATGTGTTACGATACCGCATGAAGGAATAGAAAAGGCATAGTGTCAACCTCAGTGGTATTTCCCTGAGAAACCCTTGTCTTAGATACCCAATAGAGAATGAAATTTTGTTGATGAACACTTTTCCCTGGGTACTTACTCAATATCTTATACACGCGTGATCTGTGACTGGCCGACTCTACGTAGAAATCAAATTTAAATTCATGCAAGTCTTTTACTAGCAAGTCATTTCATAATTTTCTTCAAGTAGAATAGAAATATGTTATGCTGTCGAGTGTTTCTTCTCAGAAAAGAAGCGATGCTCCTAACCGCAGTACAACCAAAACTCAACAATTAAAAAAGACATTTCCACAAGGCCACAAGGCTCATCAATCACAAATAGAATAAAGATTAAAATAAAAATAAAAATATATGCTTATAATAATAATATCCCAAAGGATAAGTATTAACTCATTCAATTCATGACATGTATATTTATGCATTTTATTTAAAGTGAGAAATATAACCCCGAATATGCAAAATTACTCCTCGTATATTCTTACTTGTACAATATCCAACCCCTTCAACAACTCAACTCCCTCCTTCACTCATACAAACAAGGTAGCCTAGTCATCTCCGAAGAGGCGACTTCGGGTCAGCTGAAGACCTGCGACGAGTACCCGGCTTCTTCTTCGCGTCCCCGTTCCCATTCTCACTACTCTGTGCCTCCTCAACTGCCTCAACCACAATGGCTTGATCGGATCTAAGCACGATTCCCTCGGCAATGACTTCATCGCGACATACAAACTGAGGGGAAAGCACGGCTAAAACGACCGGCTTGGGACTTCCCTTGCCAGCCTTGCGAGTAGTAACATTCCCAACATCGTAATCGCCATACTGTCCAGCACCTCTCGAGTCCTCCTCATCGGGAAGTTCAGCAGTAATCATATCTCTCGATCGCTGCGCATCCGCCCAGAGTTCAACAGCCTGTCTAAACAGCGCTGGAACAGCGTTGTAAAAGCCCGTCTGCTTATACGCCACGACCAACGGGTGAAGCGTGCTTCGTACCTCGTTGCTCGCTTTACGAACAATGTCCTCCTGGATAGTCTCGACTTGCTCAGAGTCTGTCAACGAGCCGAGAATTTGACAGCGATACACTGTCTCGCGACGTTCGTCGCCTTTGAAGAAACCCAACATGCTTGAGGCTGTGGAGCGCATGTCGTGGGCTACGTAAAAGGGGACAAAGATGTGTGAGAGAAGAGTTTCTGCAATGACGGCGTCTGCTACCGCGCAGCGCATCTTGGCGGCTGCTTTGGTTGTGCGAATTGAGAGGGGAATCTTTGGGAAGCGTGCACTGAGTTCTTGGATCTCGCTCGCTGAGTCCTGATGGAGTCAGTTTAGATCTTATGAGGTAAAGGTTTAAACACTTACAACTGCGCCATCATGGAAGTTAAAGTACTCGTTCACAAAGTCGTGGACCTTGTTGGACAGATCCTGAAGATCAGAGCGCCTATACACGTTAGATCCACATCCACCAACGGCTCGCGTACTTACAGCTTCTTGACCTCTTCAGATCCATAATCTCTGAGTATGCCCTCTCCGAGATCACTCTGCGCCTTGCTAAGCTTGGTCTTGACACTCGCAAGTTCCTCTGCACCGGTCTGCATCTGCGACCGATGCAGCTCACACTCAGCATTCATCTCTCGAATCTCAGCAGCGTGGTTCTTAGCATGCATCTCTGACGAACTCAGTCTCTGTTTGAGTTTGTCCGCCTCAGCGGCTTTCTTCTCTGCTGCAGCGAGCATCTCCCTCGCCTCCTGCACCTCCTTTTCCATGGCCTCTACAGCCGCCTTGTTAGACTCGTACGTTTTGTACTTTTGCTCAAACTCAGCAAAGATCATGTCCGTCTTTGCGCTTGCTGCTGTTTTGTGCTCGGAGAATTCACGAACAATCTTATCGTTGAACTCGCGCAGACGCTTGTTCTCGCCCTGCTTGGCTTCAAGTTCTGCTGCGAGGATCTTGCGCTCCTCGGCGTCCTTTTCATAGTCTTCGATAGAGCCAACGTCTTTAGACACCTCCTTGGCTAGAGCTAGGAGCTGCCATAATTTGGTATGTTTGTTGGCGGGCGTCTTTTCAGGAGTAGCAGTACCGTTGCCGTTGATGTGGCCATGGCCATGGCCATTGACCTTGACCTTGGTATCTGCCATGATTGGTAAACAAATGTAATAAGAATGCTATGTTCAATTTATTTACCTCCCATCGCCAGAAATTGCTCACATTATATAAAACTCGTCGCTAAATACATGACTTGGAAAGAAAAAAAAAGGATTGTCAACTTTTGAGGCCCCCTTCGCAGAGCCTCATCTGTCCGTTCGTATGTCTGAGGGACAACTCATCACCACCACACCACTACACCGGTCAGCCCAGAAGCAAGTCATCTCATGTTCCCCCGCCGATTCAATCCTAGTGGTTCGTTCTACCCAATCCTCACAATCATCAGGCTGGGCCGCATCAAAAGGGCGTTACACCATCCGCGGGGTAACCCCAATGAATTTGAGCCTTTGACACCATCATGGTCTGCAGAGCTGGTGTTTTTTCGAGCGAGTTGGTGATGGTAGCCTATTGAGGGTGTCTGTCCTTTGCTCTCTTGGTGTAACGGTGAAAGCATCATTTAGATAATTGGTTGTCGCGATTCCGGAAAGTTGGCGATGCGGTCGCCTTGCGCAGGTGGAACGCCTGAGGCCATCTCAGCGCTCGTAGCTCAGCATTAGCACGAGATCACCAGAGCCTGCCTAGTACTCCGACTCCTCGTCCGACGACACGCTCGACTCAGTGTCAGACGCATCGCCTTCGTCGTCAAATTCCTTCTTCTCTTCCCTCTTGATTTCCGTTCTTGTGGCGCTCTGGCCCTCGCTGAGTCCGGACTTGTCAAACAAATGAAGTTCGACAATTTGAGGCGCCTCACCAAGGACAGGCTTTCGGATAATTTGCTTGTGAACGCTATACCAGCCTTGCTTATCCATTAGCTCGTACAGAACCTCCTCAGAGTCGTGGCGTGGCTTGGTAGCCAAAAAGACTTTTGTAGTAAACGGTTCTCCTTTGGGAAAGTAGGTTAAGTTTGCCATGTGGATGGCTGATAGGGTTTCCACCAGAGGCGGAAGCATATCGACGTTGTAGGTGCAGTCGCTGAGCATCACGAGATCCCAGGGCCCAGATCGAACCGCTGGTCCAAAGCGACCCTGTCTGCCCTCCTCCCAGTCCAGGTTTTCGTAAAGCATCTGTACCGGATTCTCCTGGAATCGCAGGTGCGATTTCTCCAACCTCCTCATATTGGCTCTAGCTCGCTCCTCGGCTTCTGGTAGATCTGTCATCAGAATGGTGCAGTCACCTTCGAGAGATCCTAGTTTGGGATACACAGCGCCGAGCCCGAGACCCAAAATGCCCACACCACAGCCCAATTCCAACACACGGATTGTGTCTTGTTGGCTAAAGATGTTTTTCATGGTCCTCATGCAGGGGTTCTGGCTGGACTCGCTATTAGGAGCAGCCTCGATTCCAGCAAGTGCACATGTCGCCATCACGCCTCCATCCCATATGTGACGTGCTATGCTCTCACCGATCTCCTCTTCAATCTCCATAGTGCCCAGACCATCGGGTGAGTCGCTCAGAACAAGTCTTCGGATGGATACGTCTGTTTCCGAAGGCTGAGCGGTCACTGGTACCCAAGCTGGCATAACAGCACCTTTTTCCGCAGCTTCCCGACGATACCGCATTTTCTCAGCCGACAAGGCTAGGATGCGGGGGATGCTTTCAGCTGTGTGTTGAGGCTCTGATGCTCTGACACAAACGTGAACTCTCATTCCAGACTCAACAGCTCGTTCAAGAGCGATGGGAAGTTCCAATGTTGGCTTGGCGACACGCATGCCAGGTTGCCAGTGAAGATGTCCAGGATCTGAGAGAAGCCATGTTGAGCCGCCTTCAGGTGACGCAGCGATAGCAACGACTTGAAGGTCCAAGAACCTCTCAGGATACAAGAATGAGTCTCCGAGGTCAGTCGTTATGGTGAAGAGTAATTGAACAAAGGCGCCGTGACGCTCCTGGACGAATTTAGGCGCTCGAAGGAATCTGATATAATGCATCTTGCGGTACGGGATATGAGCAAAAGTCAACAACAAAGAGAGTTTCGGTCCTTCAAGGTCCCGCTTGTTCTAGAAGACCGTTGATCTTGATGGTTTGAGTTCCAAACGGCGAGCTGCTTTGTTTTGTTTATTGACTTTGTACCTTCGGTTGACCTGATCATCCCAACCTCGCTTGGTGGGGAATTTTGAATCTGCAGGCGCTCAGCTCGCTTAGTCATCGCCGATACCTTCACATGCCACCAACAGCTGTTGATGGCACGATCTATTGTTGCAGTATTATTTGCATTTATTTATTGTTTGCAGGAATGCTTGTTTCATGTGATGATACCCTACAACTTTGACATGCAGCTGGTAGTATTTATGCATTTATCACTGCACATGCCAGGACGAGAGCCTCAGCTTGGACCTCCTGGACGAGGATCCCACGATGGATCAACCGCTAGTTGTCCCGGAAGCAAAGACTTCGCTTAAAGAAAGGGGGACAACATCTTGATCTTATCTTGGCCCGACTGCGGTGTAGGTTGACCAGTGGCTGGAAAACCTCGGTGTGCCGTGTTATTGACCTAGACGCCATGACCTTGTCACGATTGGGCATCGACGAATCAGAGAAGGCCTGGTGAGCTACAGGCATCTAATGGATATCGTCACTGTTCAATTTGAATAAATAATAAGCATTTGAAGATAGGTATTGTGCTATAGAGTGATGCTTGCGGTCGAGTGTGTCGGGCCTGCATCGTCCCTCTCATCACTAACACATTGGGCGTCTACCACTACGATGATCGGTGAAAGTGTTTAAATTCGAGCCAGAACACCTTATAAGACGAGCCGTCAATGTAAAACATCCTACCTACAGTCGGGAAGTAATAGCAAGGTGCCATCATAATGATCCTTCAGAGCGGCAGGTGAATAGGTGCTCAACCGGCCTTGTTTATCTAAAAGTTGATATCAAATTAGTGCAACACTTACCAGACTGCTACGCATATGCCAAGCCATCGTATTTGATGGTTCGTACAACTTTAAAAAGAAAAAAAAGAAGTATCCCTATATCGAGAGTGGTACAAAGTAGGGCATAAACGCAACCTTAATCTCGCACAATACAAAATCACTGTGAGACCTGCTCAGCAATCCACATCCCCTTCTCCCAACGTGACCACCAAGCCATCGCATGATTATACAGCTACTTTCTATGCCACAAGAGAGTAAGTCCGTTACTCAGCACGGGCAACATGCCTAACAACTACCAGAGTTAGGACGGGAGCCTCAGCCAGACGAAGTCCAAGATGTTAGAACTCCAGGGTAGTTCCATGACTCACTTATACGGAACTTGGGATATATTGTGTTCCGATGCCGGGATGGTATTCTACTTCTTGTAGTCAGCTATCGGAGTCAAAGGGAAACTAGGTACAGGGTAAAGGATCCGGGATTTAAGTTATGGTCTAAGATTCACTCAACCTTGTCTCGATGTGATCTCAGAATATGTCTCTGGTTACTTGCGAGATTAAGGTTGCGTTTTATGCCCTACTTTGTATGACTCTCGATAAAGGGAAACCTCTTTCTTTTTTAACATTGTACCAACCACCAAAAGTCTCTAGCTACAGTCCTCGTTCGGATGTTGATATCGCCTCGCGACAAGTTGAGCGGCACGCAACCGTACATCCACTACTATCGATAATGAAACAACTCGATAACAACCATAGGTTCATCAAACCTGACCACCCAGGCCAACAATATACCTATACTCAGATTCCAGGCATCACTGATCCAAGTTCAACTACTCCTTTACATCTTCACATGTCATCAACCATACAGCATGGCCAAGACTCATCCGCGGCGATACAAGGTCCCGTGATCCCATTCACGGTGCAATACTCACTCCTGACCACCAACCTCGCCATTGCCTTCATTCCTCTCATCGAATCATCTCACTTAGACCACTCTCAACAACAATCTTTCCAAATATCTGACATCTAGTCCTACCAACGCATGCCCAAACAGCGGCTCCCAAACCCGGTATCCGGTAAACCCCTGGCTTACACCTCCATCGCCACCGTGAATCACAGATACCCTCTGGAATCGTATTGGCTCGTGCAGCCGCCTTGAAGTTCACTCAGATACGCGATATCCATGGGCTCCCTCTTGCGCACTGCTGCCTATACCCTTATTTCTCCTTGCGTAATTGATTCGATGTCCGTGTTTACGTATTGGTGTGGCGGTGCACGTAACAACTGTTCCATCTCAACAGGCAAAAAGAATGTGAGTCATTCTTTCGCCTGAACTAGTCATATTCAACTACCTACCTAATCAAATAATTAAAATCAGGGTGTACTGCTAAGGGCGTGTGGTATATGCCCAATCTCAGCATTAAAAACGATAACAGGGGGTAGTAGAGAAATGGGATATATTTAGGCAGCAAGGAGATCTAATTACAAATAAACCCTTATCTTAAGAGAACAGCACAGACACAAAAAGAAAACTGTTGGTCTGTGATACAACATCTGCTTTGCTACAGCATAAACTAGGTACGTCACTAATTAAAAGTCCATTCCGGGCCGCATCGGCGGACGGGAGAGACCCAGACCCAGAAAATCGGTATCACTCGACCCCGGCCATGCCCGAAGTGGATCCCCGGTCACGCAATCAAAAGAGGGTCCCTTTTTATCTGTCCCGGCCGAGTGGGTGGCTGTGGCGTCATGCACCGCCACAGATCCACGTGGCTAGAGACCACCACCAATTCTCTCAGTCTTTTCAAGGATCATGCATGATTGACAAGGGGGTGTGTAAGGTTTTTTTGAGGAAAGCCAAAAAAATAAATACCACACACATTAATTTTTGAGGCCAGCTGCTTTTATCGTTATTTTACTTTCCGTTCCGTCATGCTGTTGTGTTTATTATGGGACATGGACAGAAAACTTGGCAGCAGACCACTTTGTGTCTCTGCACATGTGATATTTGGCGTGTTCTTTTTTACTTTCCATGGGTGATCATCACGAACTATCACTTACACCGCCCATATTGGTCTCATACCTAGCTATTTTGTGAATTATCATCTGTGGTCTAGGGTTAGCACCATGCAGCGGTATCTCATCAACATCAGGGCTGACTGTCTGACCTTTGCAGGATAATAACGTGCGTTCAGCCCCATGCTCATGCCGTTTCCCATCAAGTTTGCCCTAATTCTGTTATTGGTTCTGGTGCAGTTCTTTTGAGTAAACAAACTGTAGAGGGGAGGGGCCTTAACTTGTGAGATGTGATGTGACGTGGGAAGCGGTTCTGGTTCCCGACGTGCAGACGGTCTAGTGAATCCAATTAAGCAACTTGGGGTCTGAAATCATGACTGCGTCAACTGCCATTGGCTGTGGCCCTCGACTTACAATTTGTTCTGCGGCCGGACCCGAACATTAGCATACAACCCTCGAGGTATGAACAACGCAGACAACACCATCAGAAATAACACTCCAAAACCGCTGGGCATGAACGCATCTGAGCCTTGAACTAGAGGGGTTTTTCGTCCCTACTGTCACAGTATGACTCTTCTTTTCTTCTCTTTTTTCCATGCTGCCAGGATCTGCTCATTTCTAGGCCTCTCTTTCGTTCCCAGGCACGCGCGAGACGCTGATGCCGTGCTAGACTGTACATACAGTAGTCTAGTCTGCTCCATCATGATGCATCACGTTGTCGCTCCAACAGAATGTTGCTTCTCTCCAAAATGCGACCCTCTTTTGCTCCGTATCATATGCATGCAGCTGCGTGTCTTGCCCTAATCACCTTGGATCGCGAGACACACACCATCAATTAGACGCTATCGTGCATTCTGGAAGAGATTTTCTCCTGCCGTCCAGTCCTTTGTGCGAAGAAGCAAAAAAATTAGTTGACAAGATCGACCATGTCAAATAGCGGAGGGCGCTATAGCCGGCCGCTGCATTCTAGTTCCGCAATCTTTAAAACGGCGGTGTTTTGCGGTGTGCTTTGGATCGTCGCCGCTTGTTCTCATCTCGTGTTAGTTTCCAATGTTGCATCTGCAGTGTCCTGTATCTGTATCTGTATCTGTATGTATATGTAAATGTATGTATATATCTTTGGCATTCAAGACACTAGCCTCAACTGCACGCCATGAGACGCAGCAACAGAGATACATCATCTCTCCGTAGCACGCACACCCATTCTTTATCTGAGCTCCCTTCCAAACCGTTAACTGACAGCAGGCAGATATGGATCCGAGGGATCCTGCATACGTCACAATGCGGACAGCTCTAGGTTTTGTATGCCTTCAGCCTTGGCCATTTGGTGACCACGTCGCGACAATGACCTAGCCAAGGGTCCGCTCCTCGAGTCCTGGCGGCCTATTCGGTTCAGCGATTGCAAGCGCTGTGCTTGCAAGAGAGCGGCCCGTCTCCAAGAAAGCCCCGCGATGGTGCATCCCATCAGAGGCGCGCATCCGAGCAACATGGACCGTCTTTTTCCTAAGAGTCGGTGAGAGATACGTCAAGCCAGAAAATTTTGAACCGCCTTGCTATTGTAGGTCTGCTGTAGCGTGTCTCCAAGTCTGCAGTAGCCGTAGGCTTAGCTGTTTGGAGGGGACCAACCGAGGGGAATCCTGGACGAGCCCTATTTTTCGATTTTATTTTTGGGGTCATTATTGCTTCAGATATGATATCGTCGCTAGAAATGGCGAATCGCGGGCAAGGGTCGAGAGAAGCACCAGCCAGCCTGTCAAATCGACCCCGAGTCTAGAAGACATGACATCCACATGGCAAAAGTCCTGATCAAAGAAAGCTCTTTGTGCTTTGTTCCAGCTTACACACCGGGGGTCAAACTCTTCTCTCTCTATCGTGAAGCTTGATTGACGCCGGTGCACGCAGCAACGTGTCTGCTAGACCAGGCAGTGTAGTGGTGGATGCCAATCGGCATCCGTCTTTGGGGTGCATGCGGGACCGATATGACGGGGCCGCGGGTTTATTTGGACATCAATACACCAAACCAGAGGGTACACGCAGCGAGCTGCAGACACTGTCAGCGCCAGCCAACATGAAGCGAAGGCTGCTATGAGTCACCGTCTCATCCACTTGGAGAGGCAGCCATCGTGTAAGAGAATGAGAGTCTCCGTCGGTGAACGAACATGTCCTTCACAAAGACGACCGAAAGTGCCGAGCATCGAGCGATGACTTTGCGATGCTATGGATCAGTCATTTCGGGAATAACAGCATCATAACAAACAAGGCTTTTGTTACGACTTCTTCCGCAAGAAAGAGTATCTTGCGAGGAAAACCAGAAAAGAACCAGAGGAGTAAAAAATTTCACATCCGAGCTTTCTGACCGGGTTTGCATCCAGGGCTGTCCAGGACTGCATGTAACAAGGATGGTGATGGGGATTGTATTCCACCCAAATGGCCGACAACAACAAGACCATCAACATGAAGGAACATGGCTCCCATACGCCGCAAGGGTGTGTGCGTCTTGATGCTGGACATGCATATCCATATCCGGCCGCAAGCTTTACCGCGCAAGTAGCTAATACAGATTTCCTTCTTTGAAACAGTAGTTCAAGATACAGAAACTGATCGACCAAGACAAACGCCAGCATGTTGGTGCCCAAGCTGTCTGCCGTCTGTTGTCCTGTCGAGTTTGTTGATCCGTATCCAGAGATAAATAGTCCTAGATAATTTACCTGGACTCGGCTGTGCACCACATGCCGACAAGGAGTCACCATGAGAGACAAGGACAAGGCGCTGTGCTCGCATCCATTTTCTTATTATTAGCGTATGAAACACGGTGCCCAGCAGGATAATTGCATCGTAGCGTTGGGCCGCGATTTTATCATTACCGGCCGGGCCCAATGTAGGGGCGTGCGGGGTGTGTAGCGTAAATTGATCAAATCCGTCGACCCATTGTCTCTGGCCTTAATTTCGGGCCCATCAGCTAAGGTCCAAGGTCAAGGTCAAGGTGAGGGAAGCTCAGACCGAACGCCCGGGTCTCGTCAAGGTCGCACACTGTATTGTCGCATTCTCGACCCTGATTAGGGTTGTGCTGGCATTGCGTCGTCGCGGTCTTGTCTTGGTCTTATTGCGAGGAACAGTGCTGAGTCTCAGTGGTGGGAATCCTTGTATCGAGACGCTGCACACAGACCGATTTTTCCAATATTTTACATTGTGGGCGCCATCCCACACAGACGCACAATTCTTTTTTTCCAATGTCATGAAAAAAAGAATTGATCCTGATAATATTAGCAACAAGACAAGACGACTGGGGTTGAAGCTGGGCAATGTTTGATGCAGACTCCATCCGGCTGTCGTCCGTCGTCCGCGCACCCACTGAACAAACCTCAGGAGCCTCTTGAGCCTCTGAAAGGACAGGATTTCTCCCCGCATCCCGTCCAAGACTCCATTCTCGTGTCTGGATCGCTGAAGCCGTTGTCATTGTGGGTGCCTTAGGGCAAGTCGTCGGTGCAAAGGCCGCTAAACCTCAGTGACCGAATTCTGGGACTCAGGCACGCGTTTGGACGTCGACGCATGGACCTGGTCGTGTTGGACCGAAGTCAGGGTCTCCTAGCCACGCCCGTCCAAACTTTGTGTCCCCCCTGGCAATGAGCACAAGGTCCGGCTGGTAGACACTGTTTCTGCTCTGCAGCTCCATCCTCCGGCTCCAGGAATTCTTATCCACCCCCTGCTTGGCCGTCCCAACACCAACCTCTACCAACCCTATCCATGGCGAAGTCCGGGATGATTGATCAATATCCCTGCCCCTGTCCTCGGGGCACAGGTAAACTTCGGTCCGGTCGTCCAAGTAGAAAGCCATTGTGTCGTAGAAATGACAGCCGGATAAAAACATCTAGGATCCTGGAAGTCGTTCAGAGCAAAGGAGGCCAGAGCGTTGACACTCGCAATCAAAGGTTGATTTCATCGGTCCGGATGCGGACACACAAGATAATCGTGTCTTGTCCTTGGTCTTGGAATCGGAATCACTAAAGACAACCCGGCATCGAAATCTCTTTTCTGCTCGACACACTTCAAGCGATTCGGGTCATGTATGTCATCGCGACTCAACGTATGCCCTTGACGGCAGGGATTTTAATGGCGAGAGAAAAGTTTTGCAAATTTTGATCCATAATGTAAGACGTTTGAAGGAGTGATCACAAAGTGCCTGCATGTCTGAGACGATGTGAGCAATCATGGATGGCATGGGCATCTGAGATAGGTCAAACTGGTGAGCCTGTGAGACACAAACCTCAATTCCCATGGCCGCTGGTTCGCGGCGTCGTGTCCAATCAAGACGACAGATCGGCCAACAAAGAGCAGAGGCCAGGCAAGCAGGGAGCGAGGGCCTCGGCCCATCAATCAAGTCGATGGAAAGGCGATTACTAGAAGAAGCACGGCTCCCTTGTTCGTCGCCACATTTCGGAAGAAGATCTGGAAATGGGAGGCCGTCAAGGGCGGATATGACAGACTTGAAGGGGCAATTTGCCATTAACAATGCAATCACTTAAAGGGCGGCGCGACCGAGCGTCTGCCATTCCCATGTCTAAAAGACCGGCCAAGTTAGCGCAATGCCTCGAGACAAATAGGCTCGACCGAAGAAAGATGCGGAATTGGAATTTGACGAGGGTTGTAATTGAAAATGGAAGAATGGAACAAAGCTGCGGCTCACAAGACGCTTGTCCGTCTCTGGGAAGGAGGACCTCCGTGAGTGTGTTTACATCACCTTTGGTTTAGTGCCGCCGCAGTTGCAGGCCGATGGGCGCTGGAAACGACCCTATTCGCGAGTGGTCTCCAGTGCAGGGTTTGACATCTGTCGCCTCCGCTTCCGCGCTTCAACCATCCAGTCCCAGTACCGAACCGAATGCACGATCTGTCATGTCAGTCTCCATATCCATCTTTGTTTGGTCCCCGCCGTTCCGTGCGGAGAAGCTGTCGAGAGCCGGCCGATCCACAGGTTCATCGGTCAAGTCAAGTCGCGTGGCATGGCATCACGTCTTGTCGATGCAACAAATGGCTGTCTGAACCTCGCTGTCGCGCGTTGATGTAAGGGTGTTTCTTGAGATGCTTGCTCCTGCAAGGGATGTCGTCCCGCCCAGCCTCTTTTTTCTGTCGCTTCTCTCGACCACGTTCTTTCGCTTCCTCGGCCTTGCGGAAGTGACACTCTAGGACTCTGTAATCAATACCAACGACAGGGTTACAAAACTCCATCATTTCTCAAAGAGGAAAGTTGACAAGAGAGACGAAAAAGATCCTCCGCTGGGACCCGTATTCGTAAGCCTGAGGGACCTCATCACATGCATCTGGCTCCAGATGGACACCCTCGAATTAACGAGTGCATTTACCGATTGGCAGTGACAGAATTCACGGCGTTTATTGCGCGGCGTGATGTGATGCGGAGAAGTTGCAGCGTTATTCTTGTCTGGCAGTGGACGAGAGCACCTGTCACAAGGGAAAGGATATGCATGAGCGAGCACTTGGGGAATCGGGGAAGATGGAAGGTGGGATAAAAATGCACGACACCAATGCTCCTGCCTGCTTCTACTGCTGCTGCTGATGTATGCGAACCTCAACCACCCAATGACATCGTCATGACACATAAACGTCAGCAACATTGAGCGTGTGATGATAAATTTGATGGTGTGTAGAGCCTCAGGCTGATTGATAAAACCCGACAACCTTTCCTGATTTTTTGCATCAATCTTGTCCCGACAACTCGATCTATTACGATTACAGTAATTAATTGATTACTGTGGCGGCACAGCTCTTGCTTCCTTGCGGAGTTTCATCGTCTCTCCGCCACCGTGACAGTTACTCTGTACGAGAATTACTGTTACCTAACGGCGTGTCACTCTGTATAATTCAAGACCGGGCAACCCATCGCGAGATCCAACTTCCAAGGCTTCAAGGCTCGCAACTCTATTACTTGTCTTGCATGACCTTGATTCGCGATCACCCATTCCAGGCTACAGCCTTGTTGACATTTATCAAAACTTCATAAACCCTGGCAACCAGTGGATTTCTCACTCGCAAGACAAGGTCCAGCCATACAACAACAAGCCTGACTCGGCTGACACTCAGGGCAACGACTCCAGGTGGTAGCCTACCGGTAGCCTTTGCCAGCCTCGCGTCGCACTTGTGCCCGTCAAGCAAGTGGTGACTGATAGTGTTTGCATGGGTTCGGGACCAAGCAAACGGTGCCCCAACAAGTCCGTAACTTTCTGGAATCCTTGCCATCGTTTGGCCGCTCGGTTGCGTCAGCTTCGTATTCCCGTATCTTAACAGGCTACCACAGCACTCTACGCTACACTAATCTAATCTAATATCATACATCAGAGAAAGTGCCCGTCCAGGGGGTGTAACGGCCTACTGAGCGCCCTGGCCTTTTGAATCACACCGAGCTGGCCCTGTCGCCTGTCCCCTGTTGGTCCGTTGCCGCCAGCGCGCCTAGAAGGTCGAGGAGAAGAAAAATTTTCACCGGAACAGAATCGCGGGCATCCGGGTACGCAAGACGTTGGGAATTTTTGGATTTTGGATCCAGGCCGTCAATCTCGCTTACTGCCCGCCGGTAAATTCGACTGGCATTCTAGTGGAGCATTTCTCTTTTCGGAAGACCTGGCAAGTCCTGCAATCGAATTTTTGGAACAGGGAATTGAGAGAGGTGTGCGTTTTGCGAGAGACATTGCGTCGAAGAAGCAACATTCTCACAAAAGCCCAGCAATCAAACACCGCCTTTATTACAGAAACCCTGTACTGTATGTGGTAAGTGTTTTTTTTTTTCGTCTCGCTGAAAAAGTTTTGCTTTCTGTATTTGCTTCTTCTTGTTGGATCTGCTCAGTTTGCAGACTTTTCTCACCTCATCCTGGTATGACTCTTCTCCTTGCATTCAGTGACTGGTTCCCGTGTTACAAGAGAGCAAGGAGATATACCGAAAAAGAAAAGAAAAGAGGCTCACAAGAAAGGGGAAGTCTGAATTGTGTGCGTTGTGTGTGTGTGCGCACTATCCCTGGCGTCGCCTGTCTTGTTGTTGAGAGACAAAGAAGCAGTGCGCCACTATGCACACCCCCATGGATGTTGTGAGCTGAATTGGATGGAAAAGCAATCAATCAAAACACCTTGTCCTATTTTTCATGCTATTTGCCAGTCTCCTTTTCACATGAAAAGGCTGCCTCTTTTTTTTATATTGAACCTAACCTATGGCTGCCGTTATTTCTCTTGCCCCTTTTATTACGACGAGTTCGCCTCTTGATATCTTAGGATCTGAAAGCTGACTTGTGACGAAGGTTGAGTCATAATTGCGCGTGCTCGAGTTTGATTCATAATTGCTCGAGTGAAAAATACCAGTACCCAACCCAACAGGCAACAAAAGAGGAATTAGGTTTCTGGAGCGGTAGGGCGTTTATCAAACCACCACGACCAACCACTGCTACCTGACAGGAGAAAAATAAATAAAAACTTGGCCTGCAGCGCCCGCGCCGCACTGCAGTGCAGTCTACACTTTACAGCGGTGTCCTAGACAGACACAGACTGCGTCACCGTTTCTGCTCATTTCGCCAAACGAATCTGATTCTGATGTGAGGCCAGTGCGCCGCACGTTGACTTTGCTGGTTGGAGAGAAATTGAGCCACCAGCGCACAGTCCGGAATTTTTTAACTGTTCTTACACCCTGATCCTGATTATCAATAACTTACCTGCTGCATCTGCCTGCACCGCAGACACGGCGCAATACAAGACCGCAATAAAAACACTGCCCGCCTCTCTGAGTCATATTCCAGTTGATTCCAGGAGTCACTACAAGAATCTACCGGATACATTCCCAAGAGAAGATATTATCCAGCAATTAAAGCAGACATCACAAATATTCTAAATAAAAATCACCAGCAATCAGCGAACCGCAGCACTGCATTGCTCTGCACTACATCAGACTTCAGCCACTGCAAGAAAAACGACAAAAGGGAGAGACGAGTACTTGGTGCAAGTGCAATTGCAAAGCCTGCATCAGCCAGGCTCCCCTGTCTCTCACTGAGTGACTCTTGCACACCCTCACGAGCCTGCGGCCTCTGCTCTGGCTTCCACCCCCTGCCCCTAATAAACCTACTTGTGTACCCCCCCTTGTCCTAGTCTTTTCTTACCCTCAACCCCCGGTTGCGCCCCTCCTCCCACTAGCGTGTTCCCCTGTCATCACCCGCTAAAGGCAGGTTTGGTTTGGGAGTCGACCGTGCGGTGTCCACAGAAAAGACGCACACATTCTCTCTCTCGCTGGGCCCGACATCAGTATATATCTAGCCCACCACCCACTCAACCCTCCTTTCCTCTCTTTTACACGTATCTTGGCAATTGCCAATCACAAAGTCCCCCCAAAAGAGTTCATCAGCGCTTTATCAGCACGTCGTTCACCGACGTCATCGCTCATTTTTTCTAATCACCACTCTATCTGCTGGATCTACCCAGCGTCTTCTCGTCACTACTACCGGGTTCCACGGGATCTGGTGCCTATTCCTCCAAGTTGAGGAGAGATATAATTCCCATTGGTCATGTTCGCCGTCGCAAAAGAATCTTCTAACCTCTTTTCTTCCGACTACATACCGAGGTGACGGGCTTAAATCCATCACCTTCACTTGGGCGTCTCTTCCCCGGCGCATCTTGATTGTCAAATCTGCTTGCATGCAGTCGAGACATTTCTGACAGCCACTCAACTTACTCATTAGAAAAACTACCTACAAAAACACACTCGAACAACCAAACGAAGAATCCGCGAGCGACACTACAACCCAACAACTGCGGGTGCTCGGGAGGAGAGCAGTTGTTTGAAAGCCTGGAAACAGTGGATGTCAGCTGGACATCTTTTCACAATATCATGAGTTACCACTCTCCACGAACTCCTGGATCGACCCCGATCCACGACTACGACACTTACTCGAGGATGTCGTCCGCAACACCAACCCCCTCACCGAGGCCAACCTGGGCAGACTCAACTCCCAGGCGGCCAGCGACGCGAGTGGCCCATTCACGATTCAACAGCTACTCTCAGGCTAGCGATTTCAGCCCACGTCCTCCAAAGGACTCGCCTCGCTACAACAGCAACGGGCAATATAGCACGGCAGATGTGAGTCACAAAACTTCTTCGTCGCGCAGGCCTTCCGAGTCTTCTCCGCGCTCCAAGCCCGGCCGCCGATTCTCTTTTACCTATGTCCGGGCTTCCACTCCTTACGGAGAATCCGACGAGGACGAGATCATCGAGGCGTTGGGACATACATATGTGCTTCCCGCACAGTCCCGCTCCAAGAACCATCATCACCGCAGATCCGCTTTCCTACCTCGAGAATTTGATGATGACCGAGGACGGTACACTAATTACGACGACTACCTGCAGGGTGCTACCGTCGGCTACGATGAAGTTTACACACGAGAACAGGCCGCTTCCGTGTTCCAGTCGCCTCAATCCCGACCCCCTACCAGCTTCGGCCACAACCGTCGCTCCTCCACCGTCGTCCCTCCCTCTCGCCCTCAGACCGTCCGGCCCGGCAGCTCGTCCCACCGCAGCACAACCACCAAGCCCGTCTCCACCCCCTCCACTCCCAAGGCCACCGAAGCCGATGCTCGCAAGCACCGCATCCCCACCGGATACTCACTTAAGAACTGGGACCCTGCTGAGGAACCTATCCTACTCCTCGGTAGTGTCTTTGATGCCAACAGTCTGGGCAAGTGGATCTATGACTGGACCGTCTACCACCAAGGTCCTGCCACTCCCATCTCTGACATGGCCGGCGAGATGTGGCTTCTTCTTATCCAGCTCGCCGGTAAGGTGAAGAGAGCTGAAGAGACTGTCGGCCGCGTCCGCGTACCCGACAACCGTGACCTCGTTGAAGAGTTCATCGAGGCCGGTGAGCGTCTCACTGAGAAGCTCCGCTCTCTCCTCAAGGCCTGCGAAGCTCCCATGCTCAAGGCCGCCAAGCGCAAGCAAGCTGGCCTCGGCAAGAATGCCGGTGTTGAGTTTGTCGAGACCCTCTTCGGTCGTGACCGTGAGCTCGACAAGACAGAAAAGTTTATGCAAAACGTGAGGCTCTTCAACCTTCGCTTTGACGCCAACTGTGAGGAGATTCTCCGCAACCCTACCAAATAAGCGGACCACACTATTCCTAGGATGATCCAGGACCATGATGACCATGTTTCTGCCTTTTTACCTGGACCACTACTACTACTACCTACTACTACTACCTATACCCATGGACTCCTATGACACCGGCCAGTGATATTTACCAAAGCTCGCCGGACTGGACCATACCATACCCGTTGTATACTACCACTTTCGCTGGAATCCCATGGATGCGCACACCACTTGGATTTCTTATTTTCTTTTTTCACGACTATGTCCATCTCGCCCCAGGAAAGCGATTTCTTTTTATTGACTTGGCAATTATTATCAAAGACACCAAGAATCAAGGGGCGACCTGTACCACCAGCAATGCAACACGCGCGCGCACAGAGGGAGTGGATCGATATCAAGGGGACTTCTTTTTCTTCCAATTCGAGATACCCAATGTTTATTTCCATTTGGAATGACGCGAGCAAGCGAGCCAGAGCTATACGCGAGAAGAAGGATAGCAACGAACGAGGCAGGATCGACAGGACGGCGATTATTTTTGTTCCGGTGCTTTTTGACACTTACTCCTTTTAACTTTTTTCTTTGTTTTTACTTTTGATTGGGATCAGCGCGTTTGGATAACAAAAAGTGATTCGCACTTAGAACGGACAGTTTTACTACACGGTAATTTGGAGGATCTAACGTCTTTTACGTTCCTCATTGATGGATCTTTGGAAAGCAATGCCACTCATGCATTTAGATTTGTATGAGGACGGAAGGAGTTGGGAGCCAAGGATGGCTGGGCTTTGATTATACCATATCACTTTCAAGTTGGATATTATTGGATCGGTTTATTTTAATTATTGAGCAAAAAAATCGCAAACTTATTTACACTTTAACTCTCAGTGATGTCTATGCTTTGGTGTTCCTAATTGATTGACTGGACTGACCATCTCAGTTGACCATGTCTCGTGATTCCCAAAATACCTGATGATATTCGTAACCTGTTCCTGTTTTAACCAAAACCCCGCGAAACTACTGAGAGGGGTAATACTAAATCAAGATGGCTTGGGTCTGTTTGTCTTGAGGCACATTACTTTCATGTACATGCATGGATTAGAGTTTAGTGAGGTCATGTCATGAACAGGTTAGCCAACACCAAAAACCCCTTGTCGAACCGTGCGTCATGTCTCTTTTCTCCTCTCCTCGTTTAATGTTTCTAACGAGGGGAAAAGTGATGTAAACCTTTTTGAGGAATTGAATTGTGATAAGCCAGGATTGTTTCAGGTTCATGGAGGCTTGGAACTCACACGACTCGTGTAAGCAGGGTTCATTAGCAAAGGAATGTAACAGCAACGCATGGACATCAAATGTTGACCGGTGAGTCCTAAAGGTCTGGAATGAGAAATGTGTATTGTGAAACAAAACGGATTGCTTGTGTGTAGGTTTCGCCGATGCATGGGGAAAAAGCCACTTACTAAAGCGTTATGCAGCAGTTGTATTTACCTTTTTTTCTTCGTTCGATTCAACTTGTTTTCTAGCAAAGAGTCTACACTACTGTGATAGTGGCTTGCGTGCTGTACTGTACTGTCCCTAGCTGCTGTAGTAGTTCGTTCTTCCAGGATGAAGGTGTGGGTGCAGCGAAGCGGCTACAAGGCCAATCGGTAAAAGTGTCATGGCTCTAGTTCCTTGTCGTTCGGTCTGCTGTGTTGTGTGCTCCTTATTTCTCTCTAGGTGTTCCCACGTGTACAGAAGAGGAGGGAGGAGGGGGTCAGATTTGATATGCTGCATCTTGCATCATATACGTAGTTCATGTGATATCATATCATGACAAAGTCAGGGTCTCGTAGCGATTAGGGTGGTATTCTTTCTAGGTTTATTAGTTGTTTCTCTTTGAACGAGGGTTTATACTGATTCTACCCTCTGTTTCTTGTCTGGAGTACAGTACGGTACAGTTGTACCAACCACCAGACTTCATCCATCGTTTGGATTTATCCCGGACCAAACCTTGACACCCACTTCTTTTCTGTCTCTTTACCGGTTTTGGTCAAATGTGACAGAATGACTTTTCTTACCGGCAAACCTCCCGTGCGGCGTTTAACTCACGGCGACGCCCGTCATAATGAATGGGGGGACCTAGGGACAAACTTCCCAATTCACTATAGTGTCACAATGCATTCAGCCGTTCTCTATACACCCCGGAATTATCATGGGGGATAGATTACATGTTACTCAATTGTAACGGATGACAGCCGTGTAACCCTTACTGCTGGATTCATACCCAAGCTGCGAGGCTCAGCGCAGATGCAGCTGGTTTAATTTAGATTGCTCTGTCAGATACTAGACCACACAGCGTCAGCATGCATACAAGGCTGAGTGACAGTATTATAATTAGAGCGATTACCATCTATCAATTGAGGTGTCTCGGGCTTATACCTAATTAATTAAGTAATTAATTCATGTACCACAAAGAGCTCAAATCACAAGTGTCACAAACGTTGCACTCGTCTGATCTGTTTGCTACCCGCAATACACGAAATCTATTTCATCCAGTCTCGCAATGTACACCCTGTGACACCTTGACACGTTGAACGGGTCTTGTATCATTTGAGCTACCACGTAACTAACCTCCCCCAGATCTGATAAACTCTCTAGTTGGTCCTCAGCCTTGTAACGCTAGATCGGGGTCACGAGCAGTCTAGATCTACTAGATCAGCCGAGCTACAACGTCCAATGAGTTTACACTCCGACGTTGCAGCACAAGAGGCTCCGTCTGCTCCTCGTTTAGGTGAATCGCATAGATGCCCTCTTTCGTCGCCGGCTCTACATCACGCTCTTGCGAATCGCCGATGAATACCATGTCGTGCGGCTGAACGTCGAGATGTTCTAGGACTTTACCAAAGAGCCCCGAGGTCTTGGCAACACCAAAGTAATTCGTGGTAGCGAGAAAGTCAACGTACTGCTCGATACCCAGATCTCGAACTGCCCGCTCCTGAGCATCCTGTGGACCCTCTGTGATGACGGCAATCTTCCGACCAGATCCCTTGATCGCTTGGAGCAGATTAATGGCCCCTGGTTTGAGTGTGAGGTTATCCACGAGAACACGTTCGTAGGTGTTTAGTAATTCGTCAATGCACAAGTCATCGTGGTCCAATCCGAAATGACTCAACGTGGCAGTAAAGCGGGCTCGACGATAATCATGGGAAGTCTTGCCGTCGGTGAAAGCCTCGGCTGTACCTTGCTTGAGGATGATTGCGTATCGGTCTTGAAGATCTCGGAGTGTTGGTTGTGATTTGTTGGCGATGTGGTTCAGGCAGTGTGTTGTTGCTGCGCGACTTGCTTTCCGGAACTCGTGTAGGGTGTCGTCTAGGTCGAAGCCGAACCAGCTCTTTGACTGCAAGATGTTACGTAGTTGATCCGAGTCTGTATCCATTGTTTGTGTTGTTTTGTCAGGCGTGGTTTTAGATGAGGTGTCAAGTTTCGAATCCAAGAGGTGGATGTAAAGGCGTGACACGCAGGATGGGGGTCATCCACTTAGATGGTCGATCCTCAGGTTGATCTTGATAACTCGGTGAGTCTATCTCACATCCGATGGTTTATCGACTCCATCGTTGAGTCACGATATAATTGACAAACCGTTACTACCGGGTAGGTGGGTAGGTCAGTTTCCAAACCAGTTCCAAGCCTCGGTAATAGTCTGGCTTTTGTCAGTCAAGTCTGTAGACTATTGGGCAGGGTTTCTATAGACTTGTCCTGATTGGTGACAATACTTATCTTTTACAAAAGTTCCTCAACTACAAAGCCTGCGTATGCTCAACGCGTATCTGAGTCGTAAGCATGGGATTATGCTTGTTGGTCGTAGATTTCCAAGTCTTAGGGTACAAAAATAAGTAGTCTAAGAGGCACAGTCTAAATAGCATAAACTGACCTACTGATTTTGTCTCTTGTGCCTCTGATAGCCTACAGACGTGCCAAGCTCGTTTCATTCGGTACATCGTTAGCCCATCTGACAGCGGATCAATTGCCTAGTCAAGACTATTTGCCTTAGACAGTATCATCGTCTTGAATAGTATAATAGGGCGATTGTATCGCTCAGCCCTTGTTGCTCAACATGTCAGCAACATCATGACTTCAACTTGCCTCAACGACGGCTCCTGGGGACCTGGCGTCCAAGGGTGCCGAGGCGACTTTGACTTTACGCAGAAATTCGAGCGTATATTCTTCTCTATCATACCGACTTCTGTGTTTATCGCTTCAGCGATTGCGCGTGTGGCTGTTTTGTCGCAGAGGGAGAGGATTGTCAATGGCGTGCTTTTGCAGTTGGTCAAACTTGTGAGTGCTTATTTCTGAGACAAGATAGTATTCTGACCCTCAAAAGGCCTTTCTCGTAGTATACACAGCTACACAACTTGGTCTTTTAGTTCTAATCGCAACTGGAACTGCGGGCATAGTTCACGACCTGTCTCTTGCAGGAACTTCCCTCGCATTTGTTGCCTCTCTCTTAGCATGCGCCCTATCGTACAAAGAGCACTCATGCGCCAGAAGGCCATCTACCCTTCTTAACATCTACATTCTGCTTACACTTTTGTTCGACATTGCGCAAACCCGCACATCATGGCTTCTCGTCAGTGGATCATCGCAGCAGGCCCGTTTGTTCACAGCTTCCGTCGTGGTCAAGGCCGTCATCCTCTGTCTTGAAACAATCCCCAAAACGAGATGGATTCACTGGATTGCAGATGAACACAGTCCCGAGGAATCGAGCGGTGTGTTCAGCGTCGGGGTGTTTGCGTGGTTGAACCAGCTCTTTATGAGAGGTTATCGAGGGGTCTTGAAGATAGAAGATCTGTATCCCCTTGATGAGAGCATGGCCTCGAGTAGACTGCAGACACGCTTTGCAAAACGCCTCCGGATTCATCGATACAACCAGGAGCCCAAATCAGGTCTATTGAAGGACTTGACTAGAACGCTGATAGGCCCGCTCCTCCTCCCTATTGCTCCTCGTGTCGCTCTCATCGCCTTTCAATTCTGTCAACCATTCTTCATTGACTCTACATTGAATTATCTCCAAACTCCAGAGACGCCCAACTCGAAAAGTGTCAGCTATGGTCTGATTGGCGCCGCGTTTCTCATCTACGCTGGAATAGGACTTTCCTCGGCATTCTACGGTTATTACTTGGAGAGGTCTACTTACATGATTCGAGGCTGCTTGGTTGCCGCTATATACGAAAAGACCACGCAGATGAAGATAACTGCTGCTGATGATTCTGCTGCATTGACTCTTATGAGTTCCGATGTTGAAAGGATTATTAGAGGTGCCGCGAGAGCTCACGATCTCTGGGCCAACCCCATAGAGGTGGCCATTGGTTGTTGGCTTCTTTACGGAAAGCTTGGTGCGGCATTCATTTCTCCTCTTGTTACCATCGTAATTTGTTCTCTGTTACTCTCGTGGTTGATCACGTTGGTAGGCAAGAGACAGAGCGAATGGATGAACAGGATCCAGAACAGAGTCGGCTTGACTTCGAATGCGATTTCACAAATGAAGTTGTACAAGATTTCGGGTATCACTGGCCCTGTGGCGGATCTCATCCAGAGTCTCCGCGTAGGAGAGATCAAAGTTGGAAACAGCTTCCGCTGGCTGCTGATTCTGGCTGCGGTATTGGGCTTTACACCTGTTTCTATTTCACCTCCGATTACCTTCGCTTTCACGTCGCGAAAGTTGGATGTCAACACACTCTTCACCTCGCTGTCGTACATTCTTCTCTTCACAACGCCTGTTGCCGCTCTCTTTCAGAGTCTGCCTGGTGTCTTTGCAGCTTTGACATGCCTGGCTCGAGTGCAGAGATTCCTTGCAGCTGAACCACGCAACGACTTTCGAAAACATCAATCCGACTCGATATCCGAGAAGAGGTCGTCAGATGATGGTTCGGAGGTTGCTTTCTCTATTGAGAATGGGTGCTTTGGATGGGGAGGCGAGAAGATGACACTGAGGGACATCAACGTCTCCATCCCTGCTCATAAACTCACCATTGTAGTTGGTGATGTTGCTTCAGGAAAGACAACCTTTTGTCAAGCCCTTCTCGGCGAACTACCTGTATCTTCAGGTACGATCAGGACATTGATACCGTCTCATCGCATCGCGTATTGTGACCAATCTGTCTTTCTCTACAACGGAACGTTCCGGCAAAACATTATCGGCCACTGTGCCTTTGACCAGGCAAAATACGACGAGATCGTCGAAGCCACTATGCTCTCCCAAGATGTAGCACTGTTACCTCAGGGCCACGATGCTAACATTGGGAGCAACGGTATCATGCTATCTGGTGGCCAGAAGCAACGTCTCAGTGTGGCACGAGCACTCTACTCTGAGGCGAATTTGATGATCTTTGATGATATACTCAGCGGGTTGGACTTGGGCACTGAATCGGAACTGTTCCGTCGCGTTTTTGAGGGTATAACTCGTCGGAGGAACGTCACTGTCATTATATGTACTCATTCGGTGCGTCACTTGCCGCTGGCAGATCACATCATTGCTCTTGGTAACGGTACTGTCATTGAGCAAGGAGATTTCGCAGAGTTGATGAGAAACAACAAATACGTCCACAGTCTTGGTGTCAAGCACAGAGATACAGATTCCTCCTCGGAGAATGACACGCCCGAACCAACAGTCACTGCTACTGCTGTCCGGACTGTGTCGTCTTCCGCAGCGGAGGCAGCAGAGGACAAAGCAAGGCAGCAAGGCGACTTTTCTATCTACAAGCATTACTTCAAGAGTGTCGGCACATGGGCAGTCGTCAGTGTTGCAATGACAGGAATGCTAGCCGGTGCTTGCCAGAGTCTTTCAGGCGTGTGGATGAAGTTCTGGGCCGAGGACGCCTTTGACAAATCCTTCACCTTTTACGTTGGCATCTACGCTTTCCTACGAGCAGGCTTTGTCTTCTTTTTATTCTGCAACGGTATCATCACTCTGATAGGCATGACTGCCTCTGCAGGAACGGAACTCCACCAACGTGCTATCCTCACTGTCATCTCTGCGCCGCTGAGATTCTTCACGACGACTGACACGGGCGTGGTGACGAACCTTTTCTCTCAGGACATGACCCTCCTCGACAGTGAATTGCCCCTGTCGCTTACTAACTTCACTTTGGACATCTCTCTCGCTATAGGATCTGCGTTTGTGGTTGCATCTGCTTCTCCGTATCTCGCCGTTGGATATCCTTTCCTGATCGGAATTCTCTATTTTATCCAGATGTTTTATCTTCGTACGTCAAGACAGCTTCGACTGCTTGATCTCGAGGCAAAGAGTCCCTTGTAGTAAGTGCTAGATAGTTAGTTTTCGTTGTGCACTCCTGACTGACTTGATAGTACTCATTTCACCGATACTATGAAAGGTTTAGCAACCATCAGGGCTTTCGGATGGGAACAGAACGACATGATATACAACAACCAACTTCTTGATACATCCCAACGGCCTGCATATCTGCTAGCCATGATTCAACAGTGGTTGGCTTCGTCACTACGCCTCATCGTCACCGGCATCGCTGTTATCCTCGTCGCATTAGCAACCCAACTTCGAAGCAACACGGGTTTGACAGGTGCTAGTTTGATCTCTCTCCTCACATTTAGCGAGATCATGTCCGATGTCATCAAAAGCTACACATCTTTGGAGACGTCCATAGGCGCTGTCAGCCGCTTGAGGTCTTTTAGTGAGACCGTTGCGACAGAGAATTTGCCTGGAGAAGATGTCGAGCCACCCGAGACTTGGCCCCAAAACGGACACGTTCAGATTGGCAAAGTATCCGCTTCTTACGAAGTTGATGCCGATAACCAGGACGAATCTGAGCTCAATCTTGTACTGCGAGACCTCGAGCTGGATATTCTTCCAGGGCAAAAGGTCGCGATCTGCGGCCGTACAGGAAGTGGCAAGTCTACTTTGATACTGCTCCTCCTACGACTCCTGGATCCTTTGTCATCATGTTCTACCAACATAAAGATCGACGACGTAAACTTGCATGAGATTGACCGCCCTACTCTACGCAAACGCATCATCTGTATCCCTCAAGAGGCAGTCTTTCTACCAGACGGAAGCTCCATCAAAGCCAACCTAGACCCTTACAACTCGGCTACTGACGCCGAGTGCTTCAGTGTTCTCAACACAGTCCTTCTAACGAACTTTGTCCACGACAAGGGTAGTCTAAACGCAGGCATGAGCGCCGAAGATCTAAGTGCCGGACAAAAACAACTTTTTAGTCTCGGCCGAGCAATTCTACGTCGTCGAGTTCGCGATCGCGGTGAGAAGAAACAGGGTGGACTACTTCTGCTTGATGAGGTGAGCAGCAGTGTGGACAGAACCACCGACAGGGCAATGCAGGAAATTATAAGTGATGAGTTTGAGAGTTATACTATTGTTATGGTTTCGCATCGGCTGGAGATGGTTATGAAGTACTTTGATAGGGTTGTTGTGCTTGATAAGGGGAGTGTTGTGGAGGATGGTGGGCCGAGGGAGCTTGTTGAGACCGAGGGGAGTAGGTTTGGAGAGCTTTGGGGTATTGAGAATGATGGCAAGTCTGAGTAGTCTATACTTTAAACTAGAAGCTCATGATGGTAGTTTGTCCTATGGATTAGATGATTAGTCTACATACTGATCAATATCATGGCTTGTCATTCCCTTCACCGTCAACTAGTCTAGTCAACTATAAACACAAACCCACACCGTACAACGCTCAGACACTCAGAATGTCTTGGATTGATTATCAGATCAGATCGTCTAACGTTATTGCACATGTTAATTGCTAAATTTGTCACCAGCACTCAATCATTTCCGCTTCACCCACTCACCAACCATTCGGCCGACGGACGGACAAGAGAGGCGGACTGTTAGCGGAGACCGTCTAAGAACGTCTATAACCGATTCAGTAAGGTTTAGCTGAAACGCCACAATAGGGGTGAACCCTTGATCCTGGCCTTTTGGCTTATCAGACAAGGGTCAAGAAGGTCTGTACATACGGGATTGCGCCTAAATTTGCCGTAAAGTAACAAAGATCGTCGCAAATTGTTCTGGAAACGTGAAAGTCGGTGGTGTCCATCCGGTGCGTGCTTGCTCGCCGAACGCCACTATAACAAAAGAGTAAACAATGTGTCACGCCGAAGTGAGTCTCGCGGTGACTGACCTTGTACTACATATAGTCTTTGGTGAACCATTCCAGAATAGGAGGTGTTGAGTATGAGTCGAAATGATGTCTGTCCAACACTTGGAACAAACCAAGGGGGAAAACGCAAGGCTTTGAAGCAATATTCGGACTTAACAGAGTTGTATCCGTATAATAATGGCGAAGTTCAGCCGTTGGGGCTGTTTAACATTAAACGTTTCCACTATTCCTTGCTAGAGTGAGACTGGGTGGGTAAAGATGTAGGTACATGCAGATGATGTCCGTCCATTGGGTTTCAACGCGGGATCGACACTCGAGAACTACGATAGATACGATGTGACTTTGCGAGCAAAAGCAACTCTATCTGTATCTTTCTTTTCTTTTCGTTGTAATGCTCTATCCATGGGTTCATCACGAGTTGTTGTTTACCAGTTACGATATCGTGTCTCGGATATAAACGAAATCTCTTTTTCATGCGTATCTCCTTTAGGTAAAGATGTCATCTTGTACTTTATTTCCCTAGCCAATTAGCTATCTAGTTCCTTCGGCCTGCAAGACGAAAACTTGTCCGAGATGAGTCAAACGCAGAGCAAATGCTCCACTATCATGACTTGGCCTGCTCAAACGGTCTAAACAACATGGATCTTCCGCTGAAGCAATTCACGACCTGTGGAGAACGAGGACCCCCCCTACATGCGGACGTTTTTGTATTTTTGATTGGTAATGCGGACCAAAGATCCTTGATGGGGGTTGCAAGAAACAAATCGTCTAAAGAGGCGGTCTAAACAGTTGCGATGTGACTAGACTATTTCGTCTTTCACGATACCCCAGGGATAAACGACGTTTTACTGAGATGTTCTCCATAATAATCTTTTTTTTACTAGGGAGCTCTTTGTGACTTGACTTGACTTATAGGGCGGCATGTCGGCTCATTTTTAACTTGCGTCCTCCCCTACCTCTTCTTGTCGTTGTTGTTTTACAGCACGCTTCAAGTAAAGACAGGCTGTTGCGATATACATAATAATATCATTTTCTTCACTCCTTTTTAGTATATTTTTAATCATCACTCTACTTCCAATTGAGTCCCATTCGATCTGTTTCGTACGCGGCGGGTGACTTTGGGCTCCCATCACAGTCTCATCGTGAGCACTGTTATAAAAAACAATAACAAACGAATTCCCTTTCATCAAAATGGCTGAAAAAGACCTCGGAAGGGCCGAGGAGGCCATCGCCGCCAACCACCACACTGAGTTGGCCGATCCTGCCTACCGCAACTCCATCGAGACCGACTCGACTCGCGCTGAAGGTCGACAGGACAGGGCACAGAACCACGGTGTCTCTGTTGAGCAGGCTGAAGCTGACTTTGCAGAGCTCCAGCGCGAGTTCACTGGTGTTTCCCGCGCCAGTCGCAGGAAGAGCAGAGCTAGCAATGCCGACCCTGAGAAGAACGTTGCTGCTGAAGAAGAGGCCGAGGTTGAGTCCCTCTTTGATCTGGAGGCGGCTCTTCGTGGCGGTCTTGATCGTGAGAAGGAGGCTGGAATCAAGTCCAAGCACATTGGTGTTTACTGGGATGATTTGACCGTCAAGGGTTTTGGCGGCATGTCCAACTTTGTGCCTACCTTCCCCGATGCCTTTGTAGGCTTTTTCGATGTCATTACCCCTGTCATCAACATGCTCGGTCTCGGTCCCAAGCCTCCCCAGGTTGCCCTCCTCGACAAGTTCCGCGGTGTATGCAAGCCCGGTGAGATGATCCTCGTCCTCGGCAAGCCTGGCTCAGGATGTACAACTTTCCTCAAGTCCATTGCCAACCAGCGTTACGGATACACTGCCGTCGAGGGTGAAGTTCTCTACGGACCCTGGGCCAACACCGACTTCGACCAGTACCGTGGAGAGGCAGTCTATAACGCCGAAGACGACATCCACCATCCTACTCTTACAGTTGAGCAGACTCTCGGTTTCGCAATTGACACGAAAATGCCCAAGAAGCGGCCCGGAAACATGACAAAGGCGGAGTTTAAAGAGTCCGTCATCAGCATGCTTCTCAAGATGTTCAACATTGAGCACACCCGCCACACCATTGTCGGAGATCACTTTGTGAGAGGTGTCTCAGGAGGAGAGCGAAAGCGAGTCAGTATTGCAGAGGGTATGATCACCAATGCCGCGGTCCTGTCGTGGGATAACAGCACTCGTGGTCTTGACGCCAGTACAGCGCTAGATTTCGCCAAGTCTCTGCGTATTCAGACCAACCTGTACAAAACCACTACCTTTGTCTCACTGTATCAGGCTTCCGAGAACATTTACAACCTTTTTGACAAGGTGTTGGTCATTGATGGTGGTAAGCAGGTTTACTTCGGTCCTGCTTCTACCGCCCGCAACTACTTTGAGGGACTCGGCTTTGCTCCTCGACCTCGTCAGACTAGCGCCGATTATCTGACTGGTTGTACTGACGAGTGGGAGCGAGAATATGCCCCTGGCCGATCCGAGGAAAACGCTCCTCATAGCCCGGAAACCCTGGCAGAGGCCTTCAGAGCGTCTGATGCTTTCAAGTCTCTCGACGCCGAGATGGCCGAGTACAAGGCCTCTCTTACCCAAGAGACCGATACACACAACGACTTCCAGATGGCCGTCAAGGAGAGCAAGCGCGGCACCTCAAAGCGCTCCATCTACCAAGTCGGTTTCCACCTTCAAGTCTGGGCCCTCATGAAGCGCCAGTTCACTCTCAAGCTGCAAGATCGATTCAACCTGTTCTTCGGTTGGTTCCGCAGTATCGTCATCGCCATCGTCCTCGGAACATTGTATCTCGATCTCGGCAAGAACTCTGCATCTGCTTTCTCGAAAGGAGGTCTCCTGTTCATCGCGCTACTCTTCAACGCATTCCAGGCCTTTTCGGAACTCGCAGGCACTATGACGGGACGGGCTATTGTCAATAAGCACAAAGCCTATGCCTTCCATAGACCGTCTGCTCTCTGGATCGCCCAGATCTTTGTCGACCAGGTTTTCGCTGCTAGTCAGATTCTGCTCTTCTGTATCATCGTTTACTTCATGACGAACCTCGTACGAGACGCCGGTGCCTTCTTCACCTTTTTCTTGATGATTTTGAGCGGCAACATCGGAATGACTCTTTTCTTCCGTATCATCGGTTGTGTTTCGCCTGACTTCGATTATGCCATCAAGTTTGCGGTTATCGTCATCACACTCTTCGTTGTGACGTCGGGATACATCATCCAATATGCTCAAGAACAAGTCTGGCTAAGATGGATCTTCTGGATTAATATCCTTGGTCTCAGCTTCAGTTCCATGATGATGAACGAGTTCCAGAGAATCGACATGGAGTGCACGGCCGACAGCTTGATCCCTTCCGGACCCGGGTACACCGACATCGACTACCAGGTCTGCACTCTTGCCGGATCCAAGGCCGGAACCACCTTCGTTTCTGGTAGTGACTACGTTGCTCAGGGCTTCTCCTACTATCCCGGCGATCTCTGGAGAAACTGGGGTATCGTTTTGGCTCTCATCATCTTCTTCCTCATCCTCAACGTTGCTCTCGGTGAACTCGTCAACTTTGGCATGGGCGGAAACGCAGCTACCATCTTTGCCAAGCCTAACAAGGAGCGCAAGGCTTTGAACGAGAAACTCAATGAAAAGCGCGATGCTCGTCGCAAGGATAGGTCCAATGAGGAAGGATCTGAGATTACCCTCAAGTCTGAGAGTGTGCTCACCTGGGAGAACCTCAACTACGATGTCCCCGTCCCTGGAGGCACTCGTCGTCTTCTCAACAACGTCTTTGGTTACGTTCGTCCTGGTGAACTCACTGCCCTGATGGGTGCCTCTGGTGCTGGAAAGACCACTCTTCTCGACGTCCTCGCTGCCCGAAAGAACATTGGTGTCATCCACGGTGATATCCTCGTCGATGCTATTGCCCCTGGCAAGGAGTTCCAACGTTCCACTTCATACGCCGAACAGCTCGATGTACATGAGCCTACTCAGACCGTCAGAGAGGCCTTCCGATTCTCCGCCGAGCTCCGTCAACCTTACCACGTCCCCATGGAAGAGCGCTACGCCTACGTCGAGGAGATCATCTCCCTTCTTGAGATGGAGTCTATCGCCGATGCCATCATTGGAACCCCTGAATTCGGTCTCACAGTCGAACAGCGCAAGCGTGTCACCATTGGTGTCGAGCTTGCTGCCAAGCCCGAGCTGATGCTTTTCCTCGACGAGCCTACTTCCGGTCTTGACAGTCAGAGTGCCTTCAACATTGTCCGTTTCCTCAAGAAGCTTGCTGCTTCCGGCCAAGCTATTCTCTGCACAATCCACCAGCCCAACGCCGCCCTCTTTGAGAACTTTGACCGTCTCCTTCTCCTCCAGCGTGGAGGCCGCACTGTTTACTTTGGCGACATTGGCAAGGACGCTCATGTTCTGCGAAGCTACCTCGAGTCTCATGGCGCGGTTGCCAAGCCCACTGATAACATCGCTGAGTTTATGCTCGAGGCTATTGGTGCTGGAAGTGCTCCTCGCGTTGGAGATCGTGACTGGTCTGATGTCTGGGAAGATAGCACTGAGTTTGCTCAAGTCAAGGAGACCATCATCCGTCTCAAGCGCGAGCGTCAGGAAGCTGTTGGTGGTTCCAACACCAAGAACCGTGATATGGAGCGTGAATACGCTTCTCCCTTTGCCCACCAGATGAAGGTCGTCTCTACTCGCATGTTCCGATCGTTCTGGAGAATGCCCAACTACCTGTTCACCCGTATCTTCGCCCACGTCGCAGTCGCTCTCATCACCGGCCTGATGTACCTCAACCTCGACGACTCGCGATCTTCCCTCCAGAACCGCGTTTTCATCATCTTCCAGGTTACTGTTCTTCCCGCTTTGATCATTACCCAGGTCGAGGTTCTGTACCACATCAAGCGAGCCTTGTTCTTCCGAGAGCAGTCCTCAAAGATGTACTCACCTTTCGTGTTCACCTCGAGCGTCGTACTGGCCGAGATGCCCTACTCGATCATGTGTGCTGTGGCTTTCTACTTGCCCTTGTATTTCATGCCTGGCTTCCAGACTGATCCTTCTCGCGCTGGGTTCCAGTTCCTCATGGTTCTCATCACTGAGGTCTTTGCTGTTACGCTTGGTCAGGTCCTCGCATCTGTCACACCTTCGCCGATGATATCAACACAGTTTGACCCTCTGGTTATTATCATTTTCGCCTTGTTCTGTGGTGTTACAATTCCTCCTCCTCAAATGCCCAGCTTCTGGAGGTCATGGCTCTACCAGCTCGACCCATTTACAAGATTGATTTCAGCGATGGTAACAACTGCTCTACATGGAGTTGAAGTCGTTTGCAAGCAAAGCGAGTTGAATGCTTTCAGTGCTCCCCCAAACATGACCTGTGGCGAGTACATGGAGCCCTTCTTCGAGCAGGGAGGACGTGGGTACCTCGTGAACAACAGCACCCAAGACTGCGAGTACTGCGCTTACAAGGTCGGAGATGAGTTTTACAGTACTTTCAATATCTCTTTCGATAACCGTTGGAGAGATTTGGGTATTTATGCTTGCTTTATTGTGAGCAACTTGGCCATTCTTGTTACAGCGAGTCGATTCCTCAACTGGAACCGTCGTTAAAGAAAAATGGGAACGAATAGAAATGGATAATAGACGGATGGAAATACGCGATACGGCTTTAATATAGACATAGATATACTAATTGATTGATCTTACAATGACATTTCTGTCCCTCAACATCGCGCTTCTCATTGACCGAAAGACGGTCACATGTCTCCCCAGAAAACACCACGGGGGACCGTAGGGTCAGAAACTTTGACCATGGCAAGCATAAGAGACAAAATTAATAGATTAGCTTATGCTTCTCAGGCCATGCTTCTTAGGCGACTCTTCATGGTGTGTGTGAAGAGTGAGAGTTGATGAAAATAGGCCAGCTCTGTGACATGTAGAGATCAGAAAGTAATAGTAATAGAATGGGGTGAGCCATCTTTCATTCTCTCATTTTGAATATCACGCTATGCAATGATCGCTATATGTTAAATATAGCTATATACTTTTTACAGTCCTTTTGTTTTCCCTTTTGTACATCCCAACCTTGACTTAAGCCTTTCCGGGCCAGATCTCCTTAGCGACATCGTTGACAAGCTTGAGCTTGGCAAACATCTTCTCCTCAGTCATACCCTCAGCACCGACAGCGACACTAGCGAAGCCGCACTGGGGGCTGATGCCGACCGTCTCGAGAGCCTCCTCAAGGCTGCGACCTTGGCCGTCAGCGATGATCTTGGCGGCGTCGAGGACTCGGTGCTTGATGACCTGGGCGTCCTCCAGCTCGGGCTCCTTGGTGGTGATGACACCGAGGACGACGTTCTTGTGCTTGGGGAGGAAACGGAGGGGCTCGAAACCGCCGGAGCGGGGGTTGTCGTACTCGAGGAAGAAGGTATCGTAGTTGAGCGTTGTGAAGAACTTTTCGGCGATCTTTTCGTATGAACCCTCGCTGAAGTGCATCGACTTGGAGAAGTTGCCTAGTGGTGGTTAGTGTTGGACCGATGTAACACGAATTGGGATAAATACCTCTGCAGACGTGAAGACCAACGTGGAGTCCCTCGGGGCGGTCGGCGATAGCGTCGTTGTGAGCCTTGAGATAAGTGTCGAACAGCTTGTCAGGGTCAACACCCTCATCCTTCAGAGACTGAAGCATCTCGTCGGAACAGAAGTAGGCGAGAGTGGGGTCGTCGATCTGGATGTTGCGCACACCCTCAGCGTACAGAGTCTTGAACTCCTGACGGTAAGCCTTGGCCAGATCGGCAAAGAAGTCCTCGTCGTTGGAGTAGGCCTCAGGGCTGTAGCACTTTCCAGAAGCGAGTCGCAGGTGGAAGTAGCAAGGAGGGGGCATGGTGAACTTGCACTCGGCCCACTGCTCACGAGGAACACACTCGCGAAGCATCTTCCAGTTCTCGAGGTAAGGGCTCTCCTTGTACTCAATCTTGGACTCGCAGATAGCAGCCATGGGGTACTGCTTGCCAGCCTTCTTGAGGGCAGCGATGGGCGGCGCAGAGAGGCGCACAAGATCCCATGGTACAGGCTCATACTCCTTGAAACCTCCTAGACGCTCGAAGAAGCCGCCGAAGTAGTACTTGCGATCAAACTCGCCGGAGGAGATAGCGCGAACGCCATGCTCCTGCTGCTTCTTGACGATGTCGGCAATAGCAGCTTTTTGAGTGGCGACGAGCTGCTCAGCCGAGACTTGGCCGGCGTCGGCCTGCTCCTGAGTGCGCGCGAGGGCCTCTGGTCGGATCAGAGAACCAATGTGGTCAGCGTGGAAGGGGAGCTTTGAGACAGTCATTTTTGCGGTACAATTGAAGAGCAATTGAGTGCCATCATGGCTGCTTCTTGAGTCTTTTTATCATGGCCATGATGACATGGGGGAAGATGAAGGGTCCAATCAACGATCCAATGATGGGTTGCGTTGGAGGAGTTGGAGTCTCCATTTCGACCCCTCCCCCTCTGTTGATCTCGGCTCCTAAACACGGCTGTTGGATGAGGGGCAGATGTCATTTTATTTAGTGTCATGATCCATCATGAGCTTATCAGTCAAAAAATTAATTGAGGTATTGTCGTTTTGGTATGTCAATTGGATTAAGTAAGTGCCGTTGTGGTCAATTGAAGAGGTTTAGAGTGTTGGGTTCATGTGCCAGTACTCATGATGGAGACATGATGAGTGAGGGCTACCATGTGGATGCACTTCACTCAAGGCACTCAGGGTTCGCATAAGATGATTTGGGAAGAATATCAAAGGAAAAATAGTAGAGAAATGTGGAAGAAAGGGCTAAGTTATCCAAGGTCCAAGTTGATGATGCTTACATCTCTACTGTTGATGTTGACAGCAATTGTTTTGATCCATTGCCATCAGGGGTAACAATCCTTATGAAATCCTCAGGAACGACAATGCCAAAGCAACGTCCTAAAGGGCAACGTCAAATGTCTCACATGAAGCATGCGGCGAGAACCAAAAAGGCTACTTGCATTGTTATCTTGCCAAGAAAAAAGAAACAAAACACGGTGAGATGGTCCAAAGCAAGGGAGAAGACTGCAACTTATCTGCCTCTCCCTTGATCCCATCCCGTGAGTCGTTCGAAGTCAAAATATAGGGATGTTTTAGCCTTTCGCATAGCTAATTTACCTAGCAAGCCATCGAACCAAGAGGCTTGCATAAGGCGACAAATGAGGCTTCGCCCTGACAATACAAGCGATGCAGAGGAAATTGGTGAACCCGTTGGCGTTTTTCTCGTTCATCATTCAAGCTTAAAACAAGCTCCGATCAAAAGCGGGAATGGCTCCTTACAGCATTCCTTCTTGTAAATTTGCGGCTTGAATTTGCTAAGAATAGGAGATTAGACATGGAGGCGATCTTCAGGTACACCAGATATTGGTCGCTACTGACATGGCTCTTTGTGCAACAACAACCCCTTGGGAGGATTTTAACCTTGCATGAGGTCTTGTATTACACATGACAATGAGAATGCCTTGGCACGGCACGTTTAGGGCCGGGCGGGAGAGTCTACACAGGGAGCATGGCTCTGTGGTATTGTTACAGCCTCTTGGAGGAATCAAGGGCTCTTCATACTCGCGTCATAGCTTCAGTCTATAGTTAGGTGGATGCTATCGGGTCAATGAGAGCCGCTAAGACCTTCGGAACTATTATACCGAGCCAAGATCGACTATTTTGAATGAGCACAGACACTACCTATCGTGATATGCATGATATGTCAAGCATTTGACAAGCTTCCTTGGGGTCTAGGGATCTACAGTGGAGTTGACAACTGTCCGTCATGTCGGATCCAACAATAATTTACAAAAGAATGCAGATGATGTATGAAGTCTTTGGGAGGATATTGCCCCTTGCCAAGCAAGCTACGATGTGGTATAGTTGTTAGTTGTTTGATGTCCAAGTTCCAGTGTTGAATTGCTCATTTCTAGTATATACGGAACAACGGTCGCAACATTAGTACGTACCTGGTATGACTTCCAACCCCATCTTGCTAAGCATTTGATCGATTCTATTCTACTCTACTCAGTTAAAACAATACAATTTTAAAGGCATCAATGGAGAACATACTGGGTAGTTGTGAGCCTCATTCAGTCGACCATGAATTACCCTGTACTTGATCGAGGCCCACACTGAACCCCTGGGCCGTAGATGCCCCGCAACAACTTTCGGCCCGCATTTAACCACCGGAGCTATTGACTTGCTTCAGTCCATGTCTCAGTCTCTCCTTCTCCCTTCGTAGGACCAACTTTTTTTCTTCTGCCATCACCGCAATTTCCCTTGTGTGTGGACCGCATTCTAGCCTTTGCCTTGTCTTGATGCGCTGTTCTGTCTCGTACGTTCGGTCCTGCCAACCGATAAGCAAGTCTCGCCCCAAATGATATGGCTTCTGTTTCTGTTTGAGATATGCATCAAACCTGCCTTCCCCGGACTGGACTAAAGAATGCTTTCATTCACTCCAAGGGAGAGGAATCAACAGCCGTCTCATCGCAATCGCCGATCTTTACCGCTCGTCTCGAGTGCTGAACCGCTGAAAGCGAAAACATGGTTATACTCAAGTGAGTATAGTCAGGGCAATGGCGTTGTCGTCGAAGCCACGAAACACCATCAGATACAATCTACTATTCCTGGTCACCAATGACGCACATTCTTGACTGGCAAATATTAAACTCTACTGGCATATCTCGTGATATCAACGGTGAGGGACTTTTGGTACTGTTTCTGACACGCTGTTTTGACGCTTTCAGGAATGGGAGCAGCGCTTGCAGTGAGATTATTCTCTTGGCGACCAAAACTGATATGCGCGTACACCGCTTGCCATCTCCCAGAGACAAAGGCAGGCATCACGAGGAGTTTCACTCCCGATTCGGCGTGCTGGAAGCAAAAAGACAGTCCCGTCTCTTTTGAGGGATGCTCAACAAGAATCTGCCAAGAAAACAAAACACCAAAGGACCTTGGAGGATAGTGTCTCAGTGCACACTCGGTGGCTCCCTCCCGACAACCAACAGACTGCTCAACCACCGAGCGAGATCGGCGCTATCCCAATACATGCTAATATGGAATTTAGAGTAATCTCAGCACATGTGCAGCTCAAGCGGCGGGGATTTTCGGCAGCACGCAGCCAATACCAACAACTTCCCACGACTGTGAGGTGAGACATGTCAAGTCAGGGGCATCGCATTCTTTGCTTGTTGGACCACAACGCCATGTCTCAACCGTCACGGCACACTCGACTCTGTTCGCGTTAGGCTCGATGCATTCGTCGACGAGGGCACGCTGTTAGACTATCGGCGCGGGCTTAGTCTGTGTTTCCCAAAGGGAGACCATACAATCTGAGCCTCCAGTATGGGACCGAATCTTGTATAAAGAGAGAGCTTGATTCCGGCCAAACAACAATTTCTCTTTTCTTAGCATCAAGCAATTCAAACATCCTCGATCCATTCGCTTCTACTCTTCCGAGAGCTGTTTCCAGTCGTTACCCCCCACAGTCATTCGCTCATAAGAATCAACCACCAACAACAAAATGCGTTACGCAGAGATCATCGCCCTGGCCATGGGCAACGTGGCCGCGGCTCAGTTCGGCACCATGACCTTCTCCAACAGCACTACCGCTCCTTTCGAGACCGGTACTGCCACTGACACCGAGACTGGCACTGCTACCACCGGTACAGCTGCTGAGACCACCACCGCCGGTGCTGGTGGCATTGGCAACCCTGACGGCTTCAACTTCCTCGGCTGCTTCTCCTCCGAGAACGGTTTCCCCGGCTTCTCTCAGGCCTACTCCAACGAGGACAACGACGCCGACCTGTGTGCCCTGTCTTGCTTGGGCTCCAACTTCTTCGGTCTCTACGACAACACCTGCTACTGTGGCGATTCGCTCGACCTCAGCACTTCTCCTGCTGTTGACACTAACCAGTGTGACATTGTCTGCCCTGGCGATTCTACCCAGAACTGTGGTGGCCTCAGTGGCAACGCTCTCATGCGCCGACAGGTCTCGGTCAACGTCCTTCTCTCCATTTACGTCGCTATCGGCGTGAACCCTGGTGAGACTGACACTGTCATTAACACCGACTTCGTCACCGAGACCCTCCCCGTCGAGACCACCACTGCCACCGTCACCTTCACCGAGGACGGCACCACTTCCACTGCCACTGTCACCCAGCTCATCCCTGTCATCCCTACCAACGTCATCATCATCTGCTACGGTAACTACTGTGCTCCCCAGGTTCACTGCCCTACCTGCACCAAGTGGCAGATTGTCTGCCACGACGGTCTGTGCGCTCCCGAGGAGTGCTACGACGACACATGGCACCAGCTCAAGATCTGCTACAGCGGAAAGTGCCACTACGCTTCGTACGAGAAGGAGGAGTGCAACCAGCGCATTGTCTGCTACGGCAACAAGTGTGAGCGTGACCAGCACTACTCTGTCGACTACGCTCGCAAGTTCGTCTGCGATGTTGATGAAGACCGATGGTACTTCGATGACTGCAAGGACGACTGCTACACCTACGAGAAGTGCTCTCACGGCGAGTGTGAGCCCGTTCACCCTCCCGTCCACCCCGTCCCTGCTCCTCACCCCAAGCCCATCGGCAAGCCCCCGGTTGTTGTCGTCCCTGAGCCTGAGCACCCTGTCAAGCCTGTCCACCCCATCTACACTGACAAGCCTGCTCCTCCTGCCCCCAAGCCTACGCACCCTGTTGCCCCCAAGCCCGAGCACCCTGTCGCTCCCAAGCCTGAGCACCCCGTTGCTCCCAAGCCTGAGCACCCTGTTGCTCCCAAGCCCGAGCACCCTGTTGCTCCCAAGCCCGAGCACCCCGTTGCTCCCAAGCCCGAGCCTGTTCCCGAGCACCCTGTTGCTCCCAAGCCCGAGCAGCCTGTCCAGACTGGCTCCAACGAGAAGCCCCAGAAGCCTGAGGAGCACCCCGTCGTCACCGCCGGTGCTGCCCAGAAGACCTTTGCCGGTGTGGCCGCTGCCATTGCCGGTTTCGCTTTCCTCCTGTAAAGCGTGTCTACTTCTTCAATTCAACCCCATTTCTTCATCACGGTGATGCTGATGGCGGTCCTGCCATTCGGCACGGTTTAGCATTCTCAACTCACGGCTTTGTTTGGCTTGCAATGGGCAAGAGGAAACAGGCACATGTGTAACGTTTAACGTTCTTGGTTCATTCTTACATCAGTCGACTTCAACTTTGGGTTAGTTACAGGTCTGGAATATCTGTTGTGGATAGATTAGGCTTGTGTTCGATCCCAATTTCGCTGGTGGTTACTTTTTGGCGATTAGAAATTAGTAGAATTTCGGCTTTAATATGGCTTATGACTCTTTATCTTTACTCTCTATTCTTTGACTGTGATGTGATATGTTTGCTTGTTTCGCCTAATACAGTCGGCTCTTTGCTGTGTCTTCTCCCCATATTCGATGCTCTCTTTTCTCTTATCTCTTTGCTTTTGGTCATTGCCTCCATCTTACATGCAGATTTGTCTCAAGTCTATCTGAAGCGAGGAACATGCAGTGAGCCCCCTGCAGATGCAAAAGTGCCAAGATGCAGGGTCACTCTTTGCAACTCAAGCTTATGAGTAACTATGAGTACACATCAAAGAAGGCTAGACGTTGAAAGGACATGACTAGACTTCCCGACAGACGAAGCGGGAACAGAACAGGGACATGGTTTGGTTGAAAGGCGATGTGGATCTCGACTCCGTTTGTCGGCAGTGCGGGTCATGAACTTTTTATCGGCCGAGATATTTAAACAAGACAATGCTTGCAATAAGTAATCCACTATTTGTAACAAAGTCCGTGCTGATGCCGACAAGGCAAAGCCTTTTCTTTATGAGGTTTTTGTATGAGTCCCTGAGTTGTTTAGCTACTGTCATCGCAACAAAAGTGCATGCCCAGGCAAAGAGTGTTGTGATGACATTGATTTGTACAGAGTAACAGAACAATGCCCTGCAGCAGATTTACATCTCGGTACCGGCCATTAATGGGTGCCTAAAATCAAGGTTTTACAACGAGCTCCATATATAGAATACCCCTGTTTTGTTGTTAGCAGGAAACTTTCTCATCCACTCTTTTTCAATTCAGGGTCCATATTGGAACAAGCAATTCGTTTGTGAGACCGAGAGGGGCAGAAAGGCAGACCGAGGTGGTAACGGGCGAGGAACCTTGCTGCTTCCGAATGTGCCGTGTCAGATGTCAATTTTCTAGAATGACGACGGACTGTAGGTAAGTAGTATTTGTGCTTTTACCGTACCCGACACAAGGGAACGCCAAGGTATGCAGTGTTGCAGAATGGTTGCAACAAGTATGAGGCCATCCGTTATCCCGGACTCGTATTGGAACCATGTATTGTTATAAGAACCATGCATTGTTGTTATTGAGGTGTCAATGATGTGCCATCCATGATCCCGCTTTGGTCTCACCTACAAAATGGCCTGATATGACGAGATAATATGCAGTTTGCTTCTAGAAAAAGCAAAAAAAGCAACCTTCTTCGGCAGACACACTTGTCTTGTGATTGGAGGTTTTATTCGATGCGGGATGGTGCAATCCACGCGGTGGGATACACTAAGACTAAGAGACGAACCGACCCAGACCCAAGGAAGTGGGAAATGACCAAGGATATTTGCCTGAATGAGTTTAGAATGCGACCTTTTGTTAGCGAATATTCTGAGCCGTCTCTGTTTACATACTCTCGGTTCATGGACTAGTCTAGCAACGAGCTAACCGTTGAACTGTTCCGACGTGACGGATATCATGGAGTTTTTAGTTTTGCTAGGTTAGTAGGTAGTAGCTAATTTACTTTTTTTTACTACCCGAAAGAAATCCTCCATTGGGCTTCGAGTGTAACTGTAACCCTCGGACCCACAGATTGTGATTGATGAAGACATCCTTGCTGCGGCAAAGGGTAATGCGTACCAAGGGACTGGGACTGGGACTGGGACTGTCCGGGGGAGAGACGCAGAGCAGCAGCCACATTGACAATTTCCCAGAGTGTCGGTAAGTCTTCAGCCCATCCGTGAAGGATGTGAATGGTGATGAGTGTGAACAGTGCATAGATACCGGATTACTCTGTAGATAATAATAATATAGAGCTGGTATTACATACAAGCCGAGGCACGAGTTGAACAAGACATGACTACTGACTGGGACTGACTGGGACTGACTGACTGGGAATATGTTTTAATAATCATCAACAGGGCCTGCATATCCCTCCCCTCTTTTTTTCCCTTTTCCCTTTCCCTTGATGGCTTCTATTCCCATTATGTACTAACAGCATCGTAGTTCCGTTTTGAAGTTCCCAACCTAACCTAACCTAACTAGTTAGCCTTGCTTCGCTCTCTCGCTGTCCCATGTTCTTCGTTTTAAACTGTATACCGCCCGTCCCGACAACCGTGGACCCTTGGTTGATCACTTTCTCCTTCCCTCTCTCTTTTCAACCTCGACCTCGATCTCTGGTTTCATTTCAACATCTCAGTCTCAGTCTCAACATCACCATCAGCATCACCATCCATTCATAGGTCGTGACGTCAGCCATTGATTCATCATCCTCCGACCAGACGACCAGATCAGCGCCTTCCTTCCCGCTCGATACTTGCCGTACCTGCCTACCCGTGCTGTAGCTGTATCAGTCTAACGTAGCGCATCTCTCCTTCCCGTTCTGTTCTCGAACCTTTTTCAAACTCTACTGCCTCGGTTTCAACTATCAACACTAAAGCACCGACAACAACTTATACCGCGGTATGCGCTCTACGCTCTACCACGATGAACTCGCCGCCAACCTCGCTTAATCGCCAATTTAACGAATCTTCAAATTCACAGAAAGACAGCAAATCTCGACCGACGACATCCCACGATACACATAATAATAATAGTAATCAGCGTACATCTCAATCCCAAATGGTTCCTCCATCGCCGGACTCTTCCATCGTCTCTCCGCTCACCGTCGGTTCCACCCATGAAGCTGCCGTGATACAAAGCATTGAGCGCGGCGAGTATGCCACCGATGACCTCGACGAAACGCGCAGCTTGACCGATAGCATACGACAACACATTGTCGATGGCGGTCTCAGATATCATTCTTATAAACAAGGGTCCGGAATCTATAAATACTCGCCTAAGGAAACAATCGCCTAACATACTTGTCTAGGAAATATCTTTTCCCCAACGATGAAGTCGAGCAGGATCGTGAAGAGCTCAAGCACAATTTGACCGTCTACCTATGCGAGGATAGATTGTTCTTTGCCCCAGTTGACCGTGTCTTGGAACAGGGTGCCGAGGTACTCGATCTGGGTACGGGAATAGGGAGATGGTGCATCGATCGTAAGACGACTCTGAAACACCAATGTGAGCACTCGACTAACACCAAATAGTTGCTGACAACTACCCCAACACACAATTCCACGGCATGGACCTCTCACCTATCCAACCTGACTGGGTTCCCGAAAACGCCCTCTTTTTTGTCGACGACATTGAGCATGAAGCTGGTTGGACATATTCCGAGGACTCGTTCGACTATATCCACATTCGCCATACTCTTCATTCGATAAAGGACCGAGAACAGCTCTGGGACCGAATCTGGAAGTATGTTGCCCAATCACGCTTTTCGACTACAAACTAATTTAAGTAGGCATCTAAAACCGGGAGGTTACGTAGAAGTCCAGGAGTTTCTATTCATAGCGGCCTCCGACGACAACTCGTGTGATGGACCGTATGCCTGGCGCGACTGGTGCAGGTACCTGAAAGAGGGTATGGCTGCTCTTGGCAGCGACATTCACGGCATCAACTACGTCCACAGCGAGCTGACCCAAGCGGGTTTCGAAAACATCACAACAAAGAGCTACAAGTGTCCCGTTGGGCCATGGGCAAAGAAGCCGCGACTTCAAGAATGTGGCCATGTCATGCGCGACGCCGTAATGTGGGGTCTCGTCGGTCTGTCCCGACGTCCTTTTCGCGATGGCCTCGGCTGGACATTGATTCAAATCGAAATGTTCCTCGTCGAGGTTCGCAAGTGCTTGATGGAAGAAGTCAATGGGCTTCCCAGGCACCATACTTACTTCCCTTACTACAACATCCACGCTCGGAAACCCCTGAACCCAGCGTCGGCATGACCGAAAGCTGAACCTGCACCATCGAACTTCAAAACCCGCCCATACACCGACAATGCGGCGCAGCAGCAGCTACGAAATTTGCTACCAATACAATAACGATTTAACGATATCTAACAATGTAAAACACACGAAGCATGGGAAAACTCTGGAGTCTGACTTGGCGTACAAAGGTTGCATCGGAAGGTCAAAAGCCGGTGACAGTATATCATTTAAAGGCGCAATTAGGTGGATAGATTTGCTTGTTACATTATGTTATCATCTAAGATGCTTGGCTGTTTGTTATATATAGTGCAACAGTAGCTAGTGCAATCAAATGATGTTCCAAACGTTGAGGGCATAAGAGATAAGAGATGAAGTCAGTTTATGGTTCTTAGATCAGACCTTTAGGCTGTTTCTTCCATACTCTAGCTTAGACGTCAACGTTTCTCTTCCTTGCTAGTATGAGTCTGAAGTACATGGGCATGCCACTATACCTAATCGCAGTAGAACAGTCGGGATTGGTGAACCCTTCAAGTCAACGTATGAGGTTATTGCTCCTCCCCTTGATGGATAACAGAAAGATTGGCCTCCTTAGTCTTGAGGTATAGAAACAAGTAGTCTGATAAGAAGCCTAGTCTAGGCAAGTAGCATAAACTGCTCTACTAATTCCGTCTTTTATGCTTGCAGCGGTCAACATTTCTCATACCTCGAGGTCCCCCCATCCAATCAACCCTTGCCCACCCTTCAGACACATCAAAGAGACATTCATCATAAACAATCACATAATCGAGTCCAGTTTAATAAGAAATTCTGTTCATTGAAAGGGGCGTATGGGTATTCCTCCACAATCCCACATCTGTCTGTTCTGTCAAACATATTACAGTGTCTAGTAAGGTCGTATGTACATGGGAGCATACATCTGCTTGCATGCTGTGCTGTCTATGATAAAAAGACTCTCTCTCTCTCACTCATCTCGCCAATCTAGAATAGGTATCAAAAACAAAAATCCACCTCGCATCAAATCATTTTCTCCATCTCATACATAGCACAAGACAGCAATTTTTTTCTTTATTTCTTCGTTTAAGCCTTGACGGCCTTCTTCTTCTCGGCCTTCTTAAAGGTCTTCTTGGGCATGCGCGCAAGCCAGTAGATGAAGAGCGCGGCAGCCATGTTGAAAGCGATGTAAACCCAGAGAAGGCCAAAGTTGCGCCAGCGGTCGGCGTAGTCGATGTTGACACCGGCAAGGAAAGTGTTTGTCTTGTCGATAGTGCAGAACTCGCAGTTTTGCGTGGCGTCGGGGTCGACAAAGTAACCGCCCACGGCCTTGATGTAGTCGCCCATGTACTCGGCGCAGGTTGAGCCGTTGGGTGGGACGATGGGTACGAGTTCGTTGGTGGCGCATTTGACGTCTGTGTTGGCGACACCTGTTGCTAACATACCTCCTACCAGATACGTGAAAGGCGATACGTAGTACATGAACTTCCAGAAGCCGGGGAGAGTGTCTTTAGCGGCGAGGACACCACAGAAGATCAGGCAAAGCATGAACAGCAGGTTAGCAACGTTGGCACCACCCTCAGCTGTTTCGAATCCGGCGATGATCATGGTTGAAAAGGTAGCTGTAAAAATGAGGAAGGCCAATAGTAGCAGGAACATGAGGGCGCCACGCTCGGTGGTTTGACCGGCATCAGAGGCGTTCTGGTAAAGACCGACAGGATAGTACCATCCAAAGAACATAATGACAGCCATTAGAGAGTTCCACGGAAGCTCGACAATAAGTTGCGATAGCATAAAGATCTTCCATGAGTAAACCTTTGAAGGGCGCTCGCGGACTTCATACAGAGAACGTTGAATGACGAATTGAGGCATGGACTGCTGTACCAGTTGACCAAAGATAGTGAGCAAGTTGAAGATGGCAAACATTTGGTTCTGGAGACCCTGGATAGTGTTGGGAGCCTTGAAGAAGACGAAACCGATGAAGAGAGCGACGAGAGAGCAAAGAGCGGCCTTGGAGTAGATGTAAACAGGAGTACGCCAGTACTGCTGGAACACGCGATAGAGGACCTCCTTGAATTGAACCATAAAGGGGGCGGCGAATTCGCGGTAGCTGCCATCGTCATTGTCGGTGTCGTCGACGCCCTCCTTCTCTTGCTTGATACGCTCGAGTTCGGCCTTGACCTCTTGACATTCGGGGCTGTCGCGCCAGGTTTGGAACCAATCGAGTTCGGTGTGAGATCCGGGAGCAGCGCCAATGACTTCCAACATCCATTCGGCAGGGTTGGCCTCAGGGGGGCATGTGTGGCCGCTCATGCGTTCAAAGTAGCTGGTCATGGTGTGGGAGTTCTCGCCGATATCACCAAAGTACACTGTCTTACCACCCTTGGCAAGGAAGAGAAGCCGGTCGAAGCGCTGGAACAACATGGCAGAGGGCTGATGAATCGTGCAAAGAATGGCTTGGCCGGCGTTTGTCAACTTCTCGAGAAGATCCAAAATAGCCCAAGAGGTTTGAGAGTCAAGACCAGAGGTAGGCTCGTCAACGAACAACAGCAGAGGAGGCTTGGCAGCAAGTTCGACACCGATAGTAAGACGCTTACGTTGCTCGACGTTGAGACCTTCACCAGGAACACCAACGACGGCGTCGGCATATTCTTCCATATCGAGCAGCTTGATGACCTGCTCGACATAATCGAGCTTCTCTTGCTTGGGGACGTGAGCGGGCTGGCGGAGGAGGGCACTGAAGTTGAGGGCTTCTCGGACGGTGGAAGTCTGGAGATGCAGATCCTGTTGCTGGACGTAACCGGTCTTTCGCTGGAAGGACATGTCTCGAGGTTTACCGTCAACCAACATCTCGCCTGTGATAACACCCATAGAAGTACGATCGGCCAAGCAATCCAAAAGAGTGGTTTTACCAGCACCAGAAACACCCATAAGAGCAGTTAGAGTACCAGGCTTGACCCAACCGTCGACGTGATCCAAAATGCGACGAGTCTCGTCCTTGATCTTGACTTCATAGCAGACATCTTGCCACTGGAAAACGGAGGTCTGTTCCTGAAGCATACCACCGGCCTGCTTGGTTCCACTGGCTCGGCTGCGGGTTCTCTCGGCAGTAACCATGGGACCAATGTGAGCCATGGCAGCCTCGGGGTCGCTGTGCTTCTTCTCGGCGTTGGCAACGGCGGCAGGCTTGTGACCACGTCGGTAGACCAGAACTTCACCCTTGGACTTCTTCTCAGAAACAAGTTCGGCGGCAGTCATGTAGGTAATAGTGAAGAGGACGATCCAAGCGATAACAATACCAAAGTTGCGCCAGCGGTTCTCCCACTTGTAGCCGAATTGCAGCTCAGCGTAGCGGTCACCATTGACAGCAGATCTTCCAGGTTGGGCACCGACAGCACTGCAAACGCGGCTTTGTGAAGGAACGTCGGCGTATCCGGCGACTTCAGGGTTGGGGATGAACTGGTCGCACTCGTAATCTCGGTTGTGGAACTCGTTGACAACGACAGCCTCGAAAGCATAGGCAATAGGATCAATGTAGTAAAGCCACTTGCACCATCCAAGCATGTAACGCTTGGGAATGACGAAACCAGTGAAGATGACGAGATCCAGAATGAGGATAGCGGCAGGGACAAGAGCCTGGAAGAGACTGCGAGAAGCGGAGGCGATGGTACGGAAGATCATGGACATGACCAAAACGACAACGAAAGACATCAGAATGAAGAAGAAGAAGGCTCCTGGTTCTCGTTTCAGGTTTGTCATGAAATAAAGCGTAAGGTTGAAGACGATCGTATTGGCGACTTTGTACGGTAGATCGCAAAGCATCGAGGCGATGGCTTCGGCTGACGGATGATAGAGAGCGTACCGACTATGTTTTTCCACAATTGGACGTTGCGCGTACAGGACCAAAATCTATTCACAGTTAGTATGTTCATGGATGCAAATCCCTGCAAACTTACCTCGAGAGCACTAGCGAAAGCGTTCATCAAAACAGCAAAGAAGAGGAGAGCACCACGCTGGAAGAAACTGCTTGAAGTCTCATCCAGGTTATAGAAGACGGAACCGATAATAAGAGCCATGACAAAGTTACCAATAAGAGAACCAACTGTGATAGCAGGGTCACCCTTGAGTCGCAGCCATCCACGCCACAGGCAAAGCTGAATTTGCTGCATGTAGGAGAGGGTGAAAGGCGACTTGAGACGCTGTCTCTTGGCCTGCTGGGCCTGCTTGGAGGCACGGAAAGCCTCGGCGTCAGGGCCGTCGATGGGGTGAGCAACCTTGTAGTTCTCAATCTCGACTTGAAGAGCAGCATACTCGGCGCTGTTCTTCCAGGCAGTCGCAAACTCATCGGGAGTGCGGGGAACCTTGCCCTTGAATCCATCTCGCACGATTCGCTCGTTGGGAGCAGTCATGGAGGTGAGGAAATCAGGAGTGGTCTGACGAGCAGGGCACTCGAAACCCAGGTTGACAAAGTACTGCTTGGCGGCATCGGCGCGGCCAAAGAAGATTTGTCGACCCTCGTAGATGACGGTCGCCTTGTCGAACAGGTCGTAGGCGCTCTGAGGAGATTGGTAGATGGACACAACGGCGGTGTTATTGAAAAGTTCGGTTTGCAGACGGAGGGTTTTGCAAAATTCGATGGCGTTGGCAGAGTCGAGACCTCGAGTAGAGTTATCCCAGCACTGCAGAGGAGCTCCAGATAGGGCAGCCTCAGAAATGGTAACACGCTTGCGCTCACCACCAGAGACACCACGAATGTACTCGTTACCGACGCGGGTGTTGGCGGTGTGAGAAATACCAAACATGGCCATAACGACATCACGAAGATGATCGGCGAAATCGTTCCTGTTCAAGCCTTGGGGAAGCTGACGAGGCTGTCGGGCGCGGGCGGCGAAAGTGAGGGTATCACCAACAGATAACATGGGGAAATGAACGTCGATTTCGGCGGTGTAAATAGCTTCACCTCGGTGATGAGAGTGCATCTCCTTAGCGGACAAACCTGTGACGCAATGTTAGTGATACTGATTTCGAGGCGCATGTGTACAGAGGCGTGTTTCACACGAGACAAGCCCGCGTTGCTCAATTACAACCGCGATCGAGTTTCGTGAAACCAAAACACCCCTTTTTGTGAGTTCACTTACCCTGGTAGTTGAAGTATGAACCGTCGTCGACGTAGATACCGTTGAGCTCACCGGCGATGGTCTTGAGGGTGGTGGAGCAACCAGCACCGGGAGGTCCAAGAACAACAAGCATCTCACCAGCGTGGACAACACCATCAAAATTGCGCAGAATATCGATGCGCTGTTGACTTCTGCCGGTGATTCGGCCAATAACGTCCTCGAGACCTAGCCAAACGTTGCTAACGTCGGCCTGGTAATCGCTGGCGCCACCATAACCGTAAACGTTGAGGTTCTGGTAGCAAACACCAGCGGATCGGAAGCTGTTGCCATCCTGGCGCACCAGTGCGACAATAGACTTGGCCCATTCGCGGGCATTGAAGTTGGGGGAGCTGGGGTTCAGAGGTGAATCCTCGCCAGCCTGGAAAGGGTTCTGCCCGTTGGGGTGAGAGGCAGAGGCATGGGAATAAGAGCGCGCAAGGGCCTGAACTATAGAGGTTCTACGCTCCATCTCGGAATCATCCTCATCGTCGCCCTTACCGAGAGTGTCGGCGGGTGATGAGGTCGGTGGTTTCTCGTTAATCGCTTCGTCAGTTGAATTTTGGTGCTGATCGGCAAGCGGCACGTTATTGCCTGTCGAGCCTGCGCCAGGAGCACCCTGCTTTGCAGCTGTGGCGTCGTTGTTGGCGTTGATCCCGTAGAGAGCCGACATTATGAGATGTGACGGCAGAATCTACCTGGGGATCTCGCAATTGAGTCTCGCGGGTTGGGTATTGACGACCCAGTAGAGGAGAGTTGCTTTGTTATTTCCGTATGCGATGCGAAAAAAGGTTATTCGGGTATGGTGAGTGAATTGGTTTGTGTTGTTGTTGGATGAGATTATAATGTATGTAGATTAAAAACAAAACAATAAGGGTATTAAAAATGTTTCTAAGGATCGACAGAGAAAAGACAGTCGATCAGGTCATGGAAGGATCAAGTAATCCTATAAGACAAGACGTGTAAGAAAAAGGGACCAGAGTCGAAACGAGGAGGGAGGCCTGGAGAATATGTAAAGCCAGACGTGATCCCGGTCCAAGGCCTCTTGCCTCTCTTACAGACGGGGAGATAAACTCGTGTGGGTCGGGCACTAACCGTAAAGCGAAGTATAGACGACAACGGAGGGTGAACCACTAAATTCTAGCGCGTCTTTTAGAAGTGCAATCGGATGCGGTTGCGGCTTGCGACTACGGGCAGGCTCTAATTGTCGCTGTCAGGTTTACCTAAACGTGTGTGAGGGCGGCCGCTCTCTATTATACTTTTATATTTTTACCCAAAGCCACCAACGTTGACGACTATCAAACAGATAATGACTCAAAAAAGACCGCCGCCACGTTATCGCTATTCCCTCCAAGTCGATCAAACTCGGAGAATCATGTTTGATGATGTTACAAAGTCCGCAGCACTTTCATCCCCCCCCCCCATAGATAGTACAGACATTTTCGCATGCTTACAAGAACCCGAGCCGACTGGGGCGTGCAAACATTTCAAGACCACTCAGCATCAAAGCGTGTCCTTACTACAGGTATGAGCAAATATGAGTAAGAGCCAAACAGGATAAAAGCGGATAACGGGTTGGCTTCAGACTCCGACACTTGGGGCTAACAAACGAAGGATCCCGGGAATGAAATCCATGTCTCTGTCTCCATGCCCCCACCAAGTTTGCAACAGGAACCTCTGGTTTGGTAACAGATACTCCGTGCATATTCCCAAGAGATCACTCCTTCATGTTGTGCAACAACTGGTAAGAGGCGGTTGCTACAGGCACCAATGGTTAATTGTAGCTAGTTGTTGCGATTGGACTTCAACGCTCACATCAGCTCACAAAATACTCTGAGAAAAGAGAATTCTAACAAGCAACACCCATGTCTTGCACTGGGACATACCCGGCCAAATCAAACGGCGCTGCTGCATTCCAACTTTAATTCTTCGGCCAGCCCTTGTACCTCTGTACCTGTACCTGTACCTGAAAACCCTCTATTAAAGCGGGATCTTCAACTCGAATACGTATTCCCATGTCCCGGCAGGCCTAACGACGTAACATTGACATTCAATTGCCGTGAATTTCATGACCCAGTCGTCTCTCCTTAAAAAGGTTGATCCTCTCTCCACAGATGAGAAAAAAATACTCCTTAATTCCTTCAATGTCAAAAAAACTTGGATGCGAAACCGCGTATACATATTCGGGGTGTTGGAGGAACCCGTCAACCCGCCAGCCAATCACATCACAGTCTGCCGGGGGAACAATCTCCCCGGTAGATGCTATGATTGGTCAATTTACTTATTCGGTGCTGACAGTCTCACTCACCTCATTATCCTTTCCTCCGAGTTGAAAGTGACTCGATAGGTCTTGATAAAGTGCTTGGCTGTCAGCATAAACATTGCTAAAAATTCACGTGTGAATCTCGTTCAGCGACAGTTGTAATAGGCTCATGGTGAGGAGGCTAGAGAATCAACTGCGCACGGTACATAGTAAATGTTTGGTGGAGTTGACTCTTCGGAGTCTTGTTAGTATCCGACCTGCCGACAACCCATCAGTAAAAGACCCGCTAATAGGGGATGCCTTCCTTCTTATTTCCACTTTCATTGCTGTCAATGGCAATTGGTCTAGCATTGACTCCAAATTAATGGCTTTTGACACCTTGTTTTGACCCTTTTGCGGAGTTGAGCCCGATCGATGGTGATGCATTGTTGGTACCAAGATCAATCGCTCATGATTAGATCCAACGTTGCAACATACCCACCAGCGACTCAGTCAGATTGCGCCAGTTTTATGCAGTTTTTGGGTTGTACTACTGTATCAATCATGCATCTTCAGCTTTCGCCATATCTCACCTCGATGAGGTACGTGGTATGCGACGATTAAATTAGTATCCGTGCCTTGTCCGGATACAAAATTTGTTTGCTTTTCGATCGGGGTAATCGAGATCCGATTAGGCTACTCTTGATTGTTATCTTGGCGTTGGCGATCCCTGAAACTCTTTTCTTTCGTCTCACGCATGCCATGTCAAGATGCAATACAACAAAAGTCAAGATACTGCACCCGTTATTATGTACCACAATTCGTGCCTAGTAGCTGCCTTTCAGCTCTTGTCCATAACCACAAACACAACACGAGATCTATAGCTGAGTGGAATGCTAGCTCCGCGCCTCTAATTACACACGAGCAGGGTTCCTCACCAGAATAATCCGCCCACCAACGCGAATGCGATCTTTCCGAAGTTACGGGAAAAGAGACCCCTCCAATCTTACACCTCATCTCAAAGATCCCCGCAACATTTTAACGTCTTTGTCCCTTTTTGCGCAAGCATGGCTAACAAGGGCAAGGTCGATCATGGACGAGGCCCGCTCCGCAACAAAGTCCGCTGAATTAACACCAAGACTACACTGCTAAACGGACTCAGCATTGTGCTCGTACATAGTGAACGAGCTCAATATATTGGTACACTAACGTAGGTAGCCACAAATGAGTGTATCTTGGACGTGCCTGTGCGTCGCTGTGTTTGTCCGCATCTGTCCGTCTTACTCCTGCAGGGGTCGAGCTGAATGGATACAATGCTTCTTTAGTTCCGTGAGCTGTCGGATGCTGACTGCAGTATTGACGAGGGGTATTTGCAGCAAGTCGTATGGGTCGTTGCGGAGCCATACAACTATGTATTCTCTAGCATTGAGCTGTAAGTATATCACAATGGGCTTTCGTGTTGTGACAAAGCCTCATACAACCTCCATGACCCAATTCAGTCTATCGCGGGAGGTTCTCAACAGGACACAACTCTGCTACCCTACATATACTTATTGAAAACTAATTACCAGAGACATACGATTTAATGTAGTATATTTCTAATAAGGCTGCTGTTCATGTCAACACAAATTATGGTGCAAGTGTTTCCATCACAGGGTAGGCATGCAGAACTAATGAACGACACCCAAGTGAGGGTGCCAACTATACAAATCCTCATAGCAGCACCACTTTCCCTTTTTTTGAGTTACAGAACGTGATTTCGTGCTGATCAGGTGACACTGCCACTGTGCCTACTGACCTTTATATATTAAATTATCTCATATCCTAAGCAATGAAGAGTGGTTGGTGCAGTGGTATACGCTCCTATAACCTACAAACCTCAAACAATCTCTACCTAAAAAAACCTAAAACCACTTCACCCACTCACTGACCACTCTTCATTTTTGCATTTTTGGGGTTCGAAAACACATCAAGACATTGATGTTCCACGTGGGTTGACATCCCGTGACCCCGTCCAGACGGTCGCCGAAACACACCCCTCTCAACATCGTGGAGCACATCTTTCTCAACAATTGAACTCCGACACACTCTACATCAGAGAATTGTCAAACAAGGTAAGTAAATTCTTTATTTTTTACAATCTATACTGCATATATGTACTCTGGTGCGATACAAGGTAGCGCACTAACCGTGTCAAAGCGACACTACCGGCTCCTTGACATCAACTCAGGGGCGCGGTGTACGCAGAGTCATCTTTTCTTTCTTTCACGATAACACGTGTCACTGTCTCTGTGTAAGCTTCATATATTTAAATATGTCGTCCATGCCAATGAAGACCGTGATGGCACAGCGGCATCCTGTAATAAAACCCATAAACTCTCAAAACTTGAACTCTAAAGCATTTCATCCGCTCCCTATCCGGTCTTCCCTTTTTTTTTGCATTTTGGGGGTTCGAGAACACAAAGTGACAGTGATTCTGAAGATGTTCAACGTGATTTCAAGGTGCTCTGATCATGCTTTGTCCGATGGATCTTCGAGCAGCATCGAAGGATGCTTACCCCTTTAGAACATGTGGAACTCGAACTCCTTTCGGGGTATAGAAATCAGGCTTACTCTTTTTCACTGAACTATTAAACAAAATCCTTTTCTTTTGCGATATATGTATTTCATGCCTATGTTCTGATATGATGCAAGACAACATCGTGGTTGTGGTTGTGGTTGTGTACTAGAGCGATGTGGTCAACTCCTCAATATCATCACGACAGAGGCGTGGTGGCCGTGCTACTTTTGACAGACTGTCAAGTCACGTTCCACTGCCTGTACCTAACCTTTATGAATCAAGTTATGTGACCATACTGTCGGAGAGTGGTGCAGTGGTATACGCTCCTAAAACCTATAACTCTCAAACAATCTCTACCTAAAAAACCTAAAACCACATTCACCCACTGCACCACTCTTCTTTTGCATTTTGCAAGTTCGAATCCCATCTTTTGCATCTCTCAGACCCTGTCTACCCTTTATAAGTTAAGTTATGTCAACATACTGTCGGAGAGTGGTGCAGTGGTATACGCTCCTAAAACCTATAAACTCAAACAATCTCTACCTAAAAAAACCTAAAACCACATTCACCCACTGCACCACTCTTCTTTTGCATTTTGCAAGTTCGAATCCCATTTTTTACATCTCCTGGACCCTGTGTACCCCTCATAAGTTGAGTTAACATACCATACTGTCGGAGAGTGGTGCAGTGGTATACGCTCCTAAAACCTATAACTCTCAAACAATCTCTACCTAAAAAAACCTAAAACCACATTCACCCACTGCATCACTCTTCTTTTGTATTTTGCAAGTTCGAAACCCTTCTGATGTCAATGTGGAAGAACACTGCACTCTTGGTTCCTGGATGAACTGATGTTGTGCTGATATACCTAACCTGGAGCAAGCTCAACTTTTTGCGAAACCAATGTCATGGACCACTTCGGGAACTAACATATGTCTAGGAATACTCGTACCAAAGAAGAAAGAAGAATGTAACTTGCTGGACCATATTTGTTTTTATTTTTCTTCTTAGTACCAGGGACTAGAATGAATGTAAAGGGTTACACGTGGTCGAGTGACCTACTTAGACAAATGATATGGTTGGATCCACGATGAACAAATAAACTCCAATAACACAGGGTATGATTGCTAGATCGAGATCTCAAGCTACATGGATATCTATATTTTTGTTTACAAGAAGTTGATTCCCACACCAACTTGCAGGCCCTTGGTGGCAGCCTCCCCCTTTCTCAAGGCCAGAGGCAAGCTAAAGTTCAGCTCAAATCGCGCAACAGGGTGCGCGTATACCAAGCCTACACCAGCGGCAACACTGGGAACGCCGCTGAAAACCTCACCAACGGCATTCACCAAGCCCTTTCGGACATCTGATCCAGTCAGCTCTGTTGTGGCACCACCGCTGGAGGACTTCTTGGGGTCCTTTAGGGCGACCAGACGACCACCATTGGCAAAGAGCTGGAATCGTAGACCAGAGTCGGGACCCTTATAAGGTACAGGGAGGAGCATGTTGACACTGCCAGCAGCGAAGACATCGCCTCCAACGGAATCGAGACCATCGTGGGGACCGAGGCCACCAAGCTTGAATCCTCGGACATCTGTTGGGCCTCCAAGCTGGAAGCGATCGTTGACACGAGTGGAGCGAAGCTTGCCACCAAACTCATAACCGAGGGGGAGAGGAGAAAGCATGCCCAGCCTGAGTCCACCACCGATGGAGATACCTGTTCGTCCACTGATGCCAGGGAGGGGGACAGGGACAGCACCACCGACCTCGATCTCGCCCTTGGAGAAAGCAACATCACCAGCGAGAGGACCAAGACCGGCAATTTCGAGGCCAGATCGAATCATATAACCGCTCTGAGGAAGCTGGGGGTTGTCACGTCTCTCCCTGCGGAATGTGTGCTTAATAGCGCTCTTAATAGAGTCACCAGCATCTGCTCGCACAGTTGCACTGGCACCCTCAGCCAAACCAGTAATTTGTCGCCAGATACCAGAGTACTCAACAGACTGCTGGTCACGCTGTTCGTTCATCCAAGTGAATCGTAGGTTTCCACCCTTGAGAACCTCCTCATGCGACGCCCAAGGCTTCTCAGCAGCCGAAGCCAGACCCTCCAATGATATCCTCATGTCGGGGTTGCTGAAAATAGGCGCAGTAAGGTTGGCGCTGTAAGCTGAGCGTGTGCGAGTCCCGGCTTTGGCATTCAACTCGAGCATCTCGGCACCACCAAACATGTTTCGCCATAGCAGCGAACCGTAGGCAGAACCCTCTCCATTGCCGACATCGGTACCAGTTTGTAGCTTGAATCGAGAGAGCTCCTTGACTCGAATGTCGATGTTTACATCGGTGGGCGAGGTGGAGGGGTCTGTCTGCTGTGCGGATGTAAGGAAGACTTCGGGTTGAGGTTGGAAGATTTCTGTAAAGCAGTTAGATTGGTGGTATGGTAAAAGAGTATAAAAACGTACGTAGACCGTCAAGCTTCTGGCTGGCAATGCGGAGGGTGTTCACAACACCACCAACAGTCGAGTTTTCGTTGTTCTTGTCGGCAACGAGTGGGTGGAAAATGGGGTCGAGGAACTCCATTCGTGTATTGACCGCACCATGAACTCGAAGCTCATTAACGGTCATGGGCGCCAACTGCTGATCTCCGATCTACGGAATTAGTCCAGATCTGTATAGAAAAACAAACTTTGTCTCAGATCTCTCTTACCACTTGGGCCATGCGCCGTTGCTTAGCTTCATCCTGGGTCTGTTGAAATTCAGGCCTCGACTCTGCTTCGTGCAACAAAGAACCGGTGTCGGAATGAAGCTTGCTGAAAGGGTCCATAGCCTATTGCAATGTCAGACATTCTGGCCTCCCCAAGGTGCCAATTGAGATGTAGTTACCGGACCCCCAGTCGAGCCAGGAATTGCAGCCATTTTTTAAAGCCCAACGAACCGAGATGTCAGTTTGCAAGCCCTCACGATGCCGTTTGGAAAGTGTCGAACCACTCACTGGCCGTGGACCCTGGCCAGCTCCCAATTAACGATTCGGTACGTACTTTCCGAGCTCCGACCCTGACCTTGACACTGTTACTGTTAGGTACTACTGTTACTCTGTGGCTCGCCTGGCTTGTGGCGCTTAACCTCTTTTTGTTCTCGGTCCCTGATAAACTTCGTCATAGCAGCATGTGATGCACAGCCACAGAGACCATCCGGACCTAGCGGGACCCCAGCGCCTAGTTCCAGTATACGTCCTCCCTGTTCCTCTCTTGTTCATCTCAACCGACTTTCGTCTTCCCATCAATCTCGCAGCATACTTAGCATACCGAAGGTTAGAACATTCGGAAAGGGCGCTCTCTTTTTTCTTTTTCTACTTTCTTTCCCTGAGCGACAACATCGTTATACTAGATCTTCTTTGGACGTCTTGCGACTCACGCGACCCGCAATCTGTCCCATTCCTTTGATACCTATCTCCCAACGCTTTCCCATCGTCAGCATGGCTAGCAAAGCCGCCACCAAGCGTGTATGTGTGATTGATCTTGTTAATCGAATGCGCTGTACTGATTACTGTCAATAGTTGACACGCGAATTCAAAACCATTTCCGAGAACCCTCCTCCTTATATCGTTGCCCATCCCTCTGAGTGTAACATCCTGGAGTACGTTACGTCACGTTTGAATCTCTTGGTCGCGAGTCAACTTTGCTGACCGTATTACTAGATGGCATTATATCATTACCGGCCCCGAGGACACGCCGTATCATGGCGGCCAGTACTGGGGTACTCTCATGTTCCCCCCGAACTACCCTTTTGCCCCTCCCGCCATTCGCATGCACACACCTTCCGGTCGATTCCAGCCCTCCACGCGACTATGTCTCTCGATTTCCGATTTCCACCCAAAATCCTTCAACCCGGCGTGGGAAGTCTCAACAATTCTGATCGGATTACTGTCATTTATGACCAGTGAAGAGATGACGACAGGTTCCGTTTCCAGCACAGCCGCCGAACGAAAATACCTTGCCGCTCGATCGCGTTGGTGGAACTCGACCGGCGGCGGCTCAAACATGAAGAGCAACCCAGCGAACAAGGGCAATGTCAAGGCTGGAGACGGTGGCGCCAAGTTCCGAGCAGAATGGCCCGAGGTTGATGTTGAGAATTGGGAGTGGATGACCAAGCACAAGGTTGACCCAATCTCGGGCAACCGACTAGATGCTGATAACAACGGATCTTGTCGACCTCAGCTGGGAATTTCAGGGACCAGCGGACATCAAACACAAGCCGTGGTCGATGTTGTCAACCAACAAAGAGATGCAAGCACAGGATGGATATACCGCAACAAACTCCTTGTTGCCGGTGCGGCCATCTTCTTTTACGTTCTTGTCGCCAGGATTATCACCGGCGATGCGTAATTTGAGTTTATACTAATGCGATGGAGGTTTATATTTCTACCAAATTCTTGGATTTTTCTTTTATCAATGGCGGACTGGCGGGCGCAACATGGTTCAACAAGCCAACACCTGTAACTCGCGCCTTAGTATGGCGTTCAGGGCATGTTCAGCAAATGCTTTGAGGTTTCAGTTGCTGACGATCTGCTTCGCGAAGGGCGGGATTAGAGCAGCGACTAGCAGACTAGATAGCAGTGGTTAATACAGCATGTAGACTTTATGCAAGTCATGTGTTCTCAGGTCAGCTTTGATGCAGGAAGCCACTGTTGGAGTTAATCAGAAACAGACTTCAGCAGGCAGCCATGGGGTCTGCAGGCAAACGTCAAGCTCAGCCTATAGACATGGACGCAAACGACGCGAGTAGGATATCGGAAGCCGGATGGCTGCCTCTGGTTGATGATGACTGTTTTCTCAATGACGGGAGTGGACCGGGAGGTTCAATTGTTGACTGCGCTAAACCCACTACTGTTAGGCCCCTAAACCTTAGTGGACCTACCTGCGGGGAGGCTTCAAGAAAAATTGTGACGAAAGCCCCAATTTTTGTCACCTTGCGACTCGTTCTCCATCTTTGGAAGCCGTTGGAAGCAAACCACAGCAACTGGACCAAACTCGACATCATCATCACCCGGGCCTCCAGGTTGGCGAAAACCTTCGAGCATAATTCCTCCCCCCCATCTAAAACTCTCTCAACTGCCCAAGGGTTTTTGTCAAGCCTCAATCTCTTAACACTCATTCCTTAATTCACCTTCCTTGAACCACTTTCATCCAATCCAAGCTGCTCCTGGTCGAGCTCCTGCTCTCCGCACAAAAACAGCTGCAACTGGACCCTCATTTCTAGTGCATCGCCAGCTCAACCTCCGATTAACGGACACGATATCTCGAGCCCAGATTCGACCCCAGGGCACATCGGTTACCTCGACGACTACTGCTCTCCATGCCTCTTCCTCTAGATCCGTAGAGCCTCCCTCCGAATCCCTCAGTCGAGGTCTGGGCCACTGCCATTGCCCACCTCCCCCTCCCTGTTCGTCGATAACTTCCACCCCGCCGAATCGTCAACGATCCCGCCAAGGAGATGGCGCCCCAAAACGGCAAGCCCCAGAACGGCAACTCGAAGCCTCGTCGACCTGGAGGGAGCAAGCTTGCTCAATCCTCCAAGCCTCTCCCGGCTATCCCACTGCCCTATGTGAAGCGTCAGGCCGCCGCCGCTGCCCGGGCCAGTGCTGCCTCTACTGCGACCCAGGAACCTGATGCGCCTTCGACCTCCGAATTGAAGCTCACGAATGGCAATGCACCTGTTGAGGTTAAGAAAGCTGGATCTGTAGCTTCAGCTGCAGCACCTAGCTCTGTTTCCAGCCCTGTTTCCACTTCAGCTTCCAAAGCTGAAAAGGATTCAATTGAGACCAAGGTGGAGAGTTTCCCAAAGTCGAAGAACGATAACGCCAACTCTGCCAATTCGCACAATGTTTCTGGTACGTGTAAAAAATGTTCAAAGTTTGACGAAGACGGACCTTGTAGAAGTAAACTCACACATATTTTCCCACATCTAGTCGCACCTGCCTCCGAGCATCCCACCATCGAGAACGAAGTCGCCAACAAAAATCCTGAAGTTTCAGACCGTGCCGATCAGCCCACCACCAAGAACCCAGCTGACATTGGATCTCGAACATCCGACAAGACTGCTGTCGCGATGGACGAAAAGTTAAACGGTGTCGCGGGTCAGGGTGAAACCAAACCTCAAGCTGGTGAGGCGACCCAGCATCATCAAGGTTATCACGACGCTCATGACCCCAATCTAGACAACCACCACATTTCCAAGATTAAGTCTCGACCTCCACCCGCTGTCCCCTCTAGCCGATACCAGATGCCGCCTGCTTTCCAACCTTCTGGCCGACCTCTGGGACCAACTGTGAATGGTGACCCGCGCGGCCCTCGACCCCTGTTGCCTAATGGCCCGCCCCTTCACCAGCCGCATCCCAGCAACGGAAGCATTCATTTTGGCGCTTTCCATGGTTCAACAAGCTCATCACCAGCTCCTTTAGCTGGAGGCATTGCCCCTCCTCCTGGTATGCTAGGACCTGATGGCCGACCCTACATGGCCCCTGGCACCAACGGGTTCCCTCACATGATGCCCTACGGGGCGGAACATGTCCCTGTCACCACTTTTGATAACTTCGGAAGACCTCAGATGGCATATGTACCCATGGACACATACTCTTTTGGCCCCTCGACCCCGCATAGCTACCATGATTCGCAGGCATCCGGCCCTCCAGACGATGTCAACATGTACAATCAATTTGCTTCAGCTCCAGTGCGAAACAGCGGTCCGGGTCCAGGAGAGGACAACCAGTCGCCAAACTACCCAGGCAGAATGTATGGAGGACCTGAATACCCACAAATGATGCAGAATGCCGGTCCCCCACCGCACATGATGTCTGGGATGGATGACGCCGAGGGTCTCATTAACCATTTCCAGCAGCAGTTCGGATCTCCCGAGTTCGCCGATTGTGTTTTGGAGCTTCAATTCACCAGCAGAAGAGCCCTTCCAGTTCGCATCCCCGGTCATCGAATTGTCTTCGCCCGCAGCCCCGAGCTTGCAGGCGCAATGTCGAAGAGTCTTTCTCGGCCCAGCGAAGCCAGACAGCTCCCTGCAGTTGTTCTTGAGGTAGAGAGCAAATGGATTCAACCTGATTCGTTCTACTACGCTGTCCAGCGCCTTTACGGCCTGCCTTTGTTCACCCCACCTCCTAGCTTGAAGCAGGGCACTACAGCCGACGCAGGGTCATTGCCAGATCGTTTCGATTTTGCTCTTGGGTATGCGGCATCTGGTCATCTTCTCCGCTGGGATGCAGTCACTCGACGTGGCTGTGAGCTGGCCATGGAGCTGTTGGACGTGCAGACAGTGGACAAGGCTATGGAATTCGCTCTAGAGGGATACCGAGATGAGGGTTCCTATGGCGTGTTCAAATATGGCGACGGATCTCGAGCAATGCTCAGAGAGATTGTCTCTTTCATTGCCAACAATCTTCACCCCACCTTCAAAATCGACACTTCAGTCACCGACTCATCGAACTACGCTCGTCTCCCGCCCCAAGCCGCCCTGGGTAGCAACGCCACAACTCGCAAGCTTTCACCCCCACCTATCGCTAGAGGAACTTCAGTCCATCTCAAGGGGCGTCTCTCTCAGCAAATTTCCGGTATCAAGTTTGGTGACCTCGCCTTGACTGAAAGCGGAATGTCACCAACATCTGACGCCTCGGGCGCATCTCAACCACAGCGAACGTCGCTCAATGCTGTCCTTTCTCGCATTCTTCTCAATCTTCCCTTCGACACACTCAAGGAGCTACTTGAAAATGCAACTCGAGATGGAGGCGCATGGCCAAACGCAAATGCCGTATTCCAGGCGGTTAGGGACACGGTGCTTGAGAGAGAGCGACGTCGACTCCAGATTGTTGAGATGGTTAAGAATCGTCAAATACCACAATGGGAAATCGTGTCCAACCAGCTTTCCATTCCGGAGCCACGCAACTACATTGGTCCTTGGGGTGCGCTGGGTTGGGAGGAAGAGATTGTTCGTGTTGGACCTTCAGACAGCCCAACTCTCAACCGAACTTGGACTCCTCTGACTAACACCCAGATGACAACCCAAGCAGCATACCCTTGAAACCGACTTGGCTGATGCTGCATTTTCTTTTCGATTCGATGGATGATATTATGGGTTATGGACTGATGAAAAACATGACATCATCTCCACTGCCAGCTACGTGCCTGTACACATACTTATCAGAGCCTTGGGTACGCAAGTGCGTTCTGACCACTCTCGTTTTTTTATTTTAAAAAGAGCCGTGCTCGAGGAATGCTTGCTTTGACAAGGGTGTCTTGCGGCAATGCGATACGCTTGGGAGACTTTTGGTTGATGAACGGCGTTGGGGGGTATGTCAACATTGGGGCCTTTGAAGCGAGGACTGTTTTTAATGACTGGGACTTTGGGGATTGCGGGCACCCACGACACAGGAAAGGGAAAAAGAAGAAGAAACAAAAAGTATTAATGATTTTTACATGTTTGTCGGGACTTTAAGCGGTGGTTCACTCTCACTCGTCCTGGCTGATATCAGGGTTGGGGACATGATTAAGAGGGTTATGATGAATGATAGGTGACTTGACTATTGGAAGTTTTTAAAAAAGGTAGGTAGCTACTAAGTTATGGCATCGAATGGAGTATGCGTCTTTGCGCCTCTTGCTTTGATAGAGGACAAGATATTAGGTAGCGTATTCAAGAATGGTTTGATACCCCGGATTGAGATTTATGCCTTAATAGTGAAGTGCATGACGATGTAGAGTTAACAAACTAGTTCCACGGGGTTAGAAGCTTCTTTGGGCTGAGCTAGTCGAGTTGAACCGACAAGTTGGAAGGTGGTTGTGAATTCCATGTGATGGTGTTTTCTTGAGAGCGTGTCCGAGGCGGGGAACCCCTGTCATATTGATCCATAAGGGCGATATCGTGTGTCGCCATTCGTTGAAGAGCATGACTTTAATTAACTGGGACAATCTTAGCAGGGTCTTGCTATCAAAGCCGAGGTCTCCCATCTCCACTTTACGTCGTCTCGCTCATTTCCAGGTTCTTGGTCTTCATCCCTCCTGTTTCTGACTTTCCCTCATCATCATCATCATCCATTGTTCCCGTGACAGATGTGATAGAATCGATCTGGACCCTCAGCATTTCCGCTGCTCAAACTCTAGTCCAGATCTCATCTTGCGATTGTTCTTCTTTTCCTACGTACTTGATGCCGCCTGAAGCTGTCTCTCGAATGCGCCACTGGAGCTCAGCTCGTGGAACTGCGCACACGCCATCGCGAATCAATCGACACACGATCCTTTCCAACCGACGATAAATAACACCACATCCGCTCCTTTAACACATTGATATCAACAATAGACCATGGACTACTCCATGTCTTCAAGCGATGCCTCGGGCTCGCGATCTTCCAGATCATCCGCTGCTACAAACGACCCTGTTCTTCGCAACACGTTGCGTTACACCATCTCAGCACACGAATATGCTGCTCTGCACAAATATATTATTTCACGCTCGCGCGTCCTTCGTCGATCAACGCCTACGCCGAATCGCGTGGAGAAGGCGCTTAAACCACCGAAGGGAGGCGATGATTATAATGCTAGGACCATTCGACATGCGCTGAGGGTGTTTGTCATGACGTTTTTGGGTATGAAGGGATGGGACGCCGTTGCGAAGAGGATGGGCAAGGAAGAGTGAGTAATTTATTCACGAGATATTCCTGATCAATGGCTAATATGTTGTGATAGAGTACACTCCGGTGGGCCAAAGAAGCCTTTCTACAAGTCTCCAGCTCTGAGACTATCTATTTCTCTTTCTACAATCCTTCTCCTCTACAGAATCCTCTTTCGATTCTTCACACGACTTCGCGTCCATCTACTCGATCCTCAAGTCGAGCCCTTCCGCTCGCGCAACCCCCGAACAACAGCAATGCTAACATCAACTTCCGCGCCAGCCATCGGGGCATCTTTTGCCGGCCTGGCTCTCGGTATCTATCCCGCTCAGAAGATGCGAGTCACTATCGCTATCTACACCATCTTCCGCGCTTTGGAGTTTGCATACAACTTTTGCGAAGCCGACGGTCTTATCTGGGGTAAAAAGAACGGCATTAAGAGGGAGAGACCTTGGTGGTTTGGAAGCTGGATGCTGCAGCCTCTTGCTTTTGGGCAGCTTTTCCACGCTGCGGTCTTTGATCGGGATTGTTTCCCTAAGCCCTTTGGGGACTTGATCTTTAACAGCTCGTCTGGATATTTACAATCGCGTCCTCAGGATTGGGCGTCTGGGCTTAAATGGCCTCAGACTTCGGAGATTGTTGATAGCTTGGCTCAAATGGCACGCCTCAGCTGGCCGTAAGTAAACACATCCGTGATAAGAGACTCGTTACTAACTTTCCACTAGTGCTTTTGTTTCTCCCACTTTGTTCCCTGGCAAGGAAGTTCTTCCTCCTAGTCTGACTGCAATTTCGCCTTTGACATCTCGAGCGCACCCGCTTATCACTTCTCTATCATGCGCAACATTGCACCCAGGAGACCCGTCATGCGCTCGAACATATCTGACATTCTGGCTTCAATCTTTCCCGCCTTTTGCTCGTTTCTTCGTAGCCGTCTTCTCTGCGCTCACCGTCATTCCTCGATTCTCCGCTCTTTACCACAACCCCCTGGCAACCCTGCAGCTCATCATCACAAAGGCCCTGCGCATGTCCACTTTTGCAACCGGTGCTCTCTCCACAGCCTGGGCATCCATCTGCTTCTTCCAAACATGGCTCCCCCGTCACCTTCTAGCGACGCAGCGGGTCTTCCTCGGTGGTTTCTTTGCTGGTCTTTGGGCCTTTGTCGAGCGAAAGAACGGCCGTGGTCTTTTCTTGTACAGCGCCCGTACTAGCGTTGACAGCCTCTGGAAGGTTGGTAACAAACGACGCTGGTGGAAGAGCATGAAGGGTGGCGATGTCTGGGTCTTTATGCTGGCTCTCATGGTCACTGGTGTTGTCTACGAGAAGGACGCGCAAGCCATCCGTGAGACCAACTGGCGAAAGGGTGTTAGCTGGCTCCAGGGCCAGGGCTTCAAGGATTGGGGCGCTGAAGAAGATGAGGAGGAGGATGATAGAGATAAGCAGGAGTAAGCGATGTGTGATGTTTTGATGAAAGTATGGTGTTGGGCGCATTCAAGGGTACTTTGTTTAGCATGGGAAATGGATAGACGTCACAGAATGTCTTTTTGTGTTTTGGTCATATATCACTTAATGGTAGTATTTATTTCATCAAATACCTTTTTCATTTTCTGAATCCTGATTGTCTGGCCAGCAGACTTCTATTCCAAGACTCCGTTCGCTTCAACTCTGACAAAAGAAATGTGACGTGATAAGTCATGTCCCCTTTATACCCAATACAAACTCCGAAACTCCAATACATCCGCGCCATTGCTGTCGCTCTCTTCGTCCAGTCCGTAAATTTAGCCCCTTAGTTGAGCCAAGATCCCAGAATCGCAAGCAACACAAATGCATATGTGCTCACGGCAACAAAAGTCAAGAACGCACCCACAAAAATGCAAACAAAATCCTCTAAATTGTCCGAATCATCCATAGAATCATGGCACAGAAGGTTTTCACGCTCGTACTCAGACCATGTTGGTGACCTAGGAGTGAAGGGCATCTGCACAGCAAAAGTTCCATAATCAGTCGTTGCGAAAGCAGGAGGTCGGAGGCACGCAAACTCACCAATAATCATGTCGGGCGAATCGAGCTCTTCTAGAGACCACCGAGGTGTGGTTGCTGCATGACAAATGGTAGATGCATTGACATGTCTAATAGTAGGATAGGGAACAAAGTCCTCGTCCCCTGATGAGGATGGGGAGTTTGCTCTGCCAATCCGAAGGGATTCGCCATCGCTGGAAGTATAGTCCGAAAAAGGACTGAACTCTCGCTGCCGTGCCCATGGAGGAGAATGAGGACGCTCAGTAGTTTCAGTCCGCTGCGGAAGGGGAGCGGAAGCAGGACGAACACCAAGCTCGTGAAGACTGGTGCGAGAAGACCAGAACTCACTCTGTGTCGTCGACGGAGCAGGATCGTACAAATCCTCGCGAAAGAAAACACCCGAACCTGAAGTTTCCAGCGACGATACGTACCTGCTTGATCCAGGTATCGAATCCTCATCTAAAGGAGAAACCTGGAACTCATGTCGCACAAATCCATCATACTGTTCTGAAAAGGGATAGGAAGGAAGAGACTCGAGCGGAGAACCAGAGGATTTGCCAAACGAGGGAGAAGGCGCCACCTTTTCCAACTGTGAAAGTAGATACGCCCAGAAATACGGCGATGGCTGTTTCTTGGGGTCAAAGGTGAAGTTTGAAAGCAGGCTCATGTCGACCGATGAAGGACGATGACCGCGATCGCATTGCTCGGAGAAGAGTAGTGGGCGGGTGGCGATGGGTTGGCGACGGAAGGGGAGAGGTTCCAGGTAGTGCTGGACGCCGGTGCGAAGGGAACTCATGATTGCTAGTTTGGGTTGAGTGTGAGATACGATGAGTTTCCAACACTCCAGTTGAGCTGGGCTGTGTTGTGTTGAGATGAGCGAGTTGTGTTTGATGAGTTGCGATAGTGTTAGTTCAGGTAGGTTGATAGCAAGTTCTCTGATGAAAAGTAATGAGGAAAGCTATAAACTATGGACGGCTGAAACTTAGAGAGATTTATACAAGATAGGGATAGTGAAGAGCGGGAGTGTGAGCGGGACGTTTCTTTGAACAATGAGTTGTTGGTACAAAGGGGGTGGTGAAGATATTCGTACAATGGACTGATGGTCTGTTCTTTCAGGAGGAACTAATGCTATGTTCACTATATATGACACTCAGTTCTCTTTTGTGTAGTTAATACAACTTGGCATCTTTGACACAGCAATGATTTCAAAGTCTTTTTTTCTGAGCAACAGCCTTATCTTTGGGCTGTGATCCTGTCCAAAGAAGACCACCGCTTTGGTTCAAGCACAAGACATGAAAAAACCTCCAGTGAAGGAAACTACTGCATTGTTCAGAAAACGTTTAAAAGCTGCCAAATAGCCCCTGTAGGATTTCCGAAAACTTTCCATCAACCAAACTTTGACTGAAACCTACCAACGAATTCAGATCTTTTGCTATCACACGCTATCTTATCATCACATAACTCTCTCATCAACACAACCAAGAACTCTCTCTTCAACTGAGAAATGAGTTTCTTTAACGATTCTCACATCGGAAAATCTATCAACATGGATGAACTTAAGGAGTTCCCTATGCGAAGAGCTTCCAAAACGGTGAGATTTGCCGAGGATCTTGAGGCCCCGTCTCCAGAAACCACAGGTCTAACTCGCGGACAGACCAAGAGCATTCTTCGAAACTCAGATCCCAGTGTTCTCGTCGATGAGTCTGACGCTCTCAAAAGCTTATCTCGCGATCACTTCAAGGACTTTGTTGGTTCCTACGAGGGCTCGAACGACCCTTTCGATGACCCTGACGATCCTTTCGCTGATTTTAGCGGAATCAGTACGTCTAGAGACATACCCAGGGGTGACTCGCGCATCTGCGTAATGAAAGCGCTACTCAATGAGACCGCAGGTACAATGTCCCTTGAAGACGTACCCCAGGAAAACTCACAGGTCTGCAAACTGGACAAAGTCCTCAACCAGAGCACAGGTATGTACGCTACTCCTGAGCACATCGAGCTCCTGGATGTATCTCGTTTTACCCGAACGGTTGCAGGGTACGAGTATCGAAGCTACAGCCACAGCGGCGCCGGATTTCAAGTCGAAGTTGAGTTTGAGAAATCCGACAGGGAAGATATCATCGGCGAGTATGAAGATCTCTGGCTTGAGCTCCAGCTCTTCTGGGACCTGATGCTTCGCATGCAGCCGAACTGCATCACTTCTAATGCAGAGTATACGAAGGAGGCCGTTGATTACCTTCTGGATCTCTCTATGGCTCTGCACCTCCCTGATACACGACCAGACTATCAGGTGAAAGCTGCCAGGATGCAGATCAAGTGTTTCCGTCGTCGTCTTCGTCGACTGGAATTGCTACTGCGAACCGACATGAACAAATGTGGTAATTCGCTTGTCATGCTTTGTGGATGTTTGGTCGATATCCAGCGTCGCAAACACAAGTCCCGTCTCTGGGGACACCTCTTTGAAGACACTACCTCGAGCCAGCCTATTCGGTCAAAGGATACCGTTTTCACAGCCCGCGATGTAGCGCGTATGCTCAAACTTGAGGACTTTGTCACTCATGTCTGGAGATACGCAGCGCCCCAGTTCGGTCCGAAGAAAGCCGATCGCCGGCTCCTAAACATGACCGCCGACTTGATGGACGACGAGATCAAGCAGTATCTCCCAACGAGGGACCGTCCGGAAGGCAGCGATATCAGACCCGATTGGGTGGAAGTTCTGCTTCATCCGTCCTTCCGTGCTGCCGTGGTTCGAGAAGTCAACGCCATCGTCGATGAGGCTTCGATTCTCTACACCAAGTATGGAATGTCTTGTCATCGAAAGGGTTGTGAAGCTCAGAAGACCGCCTAAGCCCGCGGCTGAGAAGACAATGTCCACCGAGAGGGATTCGGACAAGAGGACAAACCCTGGGCCCTGCATTCTGAAAGAAGGAATACAAGGGCGGTGAGAAGAAGAAAACTTCTTCTACGAGGAAGACCTGCAGGCGGGTCATCCAAGAAATGATTTCCTTTGTTGGACAAGGACGGATGGGTAAGGCGTTTGATGGGCTTAAAGCCCTTGCATACGGGGCTATGTAACAAATTGACATGAAATTGGTACTAAACATACAAAGTCGTTGAAAAGTGATTAATGTGATAACTCAGAAAGCCTCCCAGTGACATTTCGTAAACATCATAACTCATAGATGGAACACATCGCCCAGCTTTTTGTCCCAATTATTCTCATCTCCAAGCTTTCGGAGGATCTCAGACAAGGCATCGCAATGTCCGCCGACCTCTGTATCATTCATTTGCGCCGTGTCCCAAGAAGCAATAAAATACAAGTTCATAGAGTCAACCATGAAGGCATTCCAGAAGAAGCCACTATATTGATGTTAGTAAGTCAATGAACAGAAATGGATGAACTCCTACTTACCAGTCAGCCCAATCGTAGCGCGCGACAGGCTCAAAAGTCTTGAAACTCCCCTGCTTTGCAAAGCTCATAGCAAGGGAAACATCCCAGACAAAAGATTGCCTGAAAGATGCGTCGATTGCAGCCTCACCTTCATCGCTGAGCTTTTCAATAACGTTGTTCCAAGGGACATGTTCATGTTGCTTTAGCTCTTCGCTCTCGGCTGTCATACGCTTCAGAAACTCAATAACTGTTTCGTTACGGACAACTTCGGTCATATTGAGGATCCATTGAACCGTAGGACCATCAATACTCATGGCTGGAGGTAGGAGTTTGTTCATCCACTGGGGAATAAACGGCCATGAGCGTCCGCTTTCCCATACATTGAGAAAAGCATGTGAACAACCAGTTTGGAGAACATTGAAAAGGATAATCGCGCTCTTGGTGAACAGTGCTGGGTGAATGCCGTGTTCGTCTTGAAGCTTTGGAAGCCCTGGTATTGTTGAAACGCGAGCAGTTCGTGGGTATCGGAACTCGTGAGCACGGCTTTCCCAATCTCCGTTCCAGACTTGGTTTCGGACTCGATGTCGTTCTCTAGCATGCGGTGAGCCTTGATCGTTGGCGATCATCATACCAGGTGCCTTTTGTGGAGGCCATAGTGCGCGGTCATAGCGAGAGATGCCTCGAATTTTCCGAACATGAAACGCAACACTGTTCTGCGCAGGTATACTTTCTTCATATTGACTGAACAAATCGGAAAAGAGCCGGTAGGAAGTCAATGCAGGGATATTAGTCTTTATGTTTTGAACCCACTGATCGAGATCGTGGTACCACTGCAAGATGGACAGTGCATCAAAGACGGAGTGATTAAAGGTGACGCAAAGAAAAGCCTGACCATCAGACGTCCTCGCCAAATCGGCCTGGAACATGAATGGTGACGAATGGCCTTCAGCAGAACCATCCTTGAAACGATCCTGCGCATCCTCCTCGGTCTCGACATCGACCTCGTGGATGAGCTGTGCAAAGAGAGCGGGACTCGGGGCAAGGACGGCGTGGAACGGGATACGGTTCGAGTCAGGGAACACAATGGTTCTCAGCATCGGCCTCGAGACCAGCGCCTTTTCGAGGGCGCGCAGAATCTGATGCTGCGCAACGTTGCAGATGCGAAAGACCATGCGGTTGTGGTAGGACTGCGGACGGGACCCAATCGCCGTCCGATGCAACGAGTGCCGGATGGGTAGGACGTCTTCGATGTCCGATGGGGAGAAGCCAGCGCGTGCTACAGCACGTTTGGCGTGGCTAAGTGTGTCCTTATCTGTATCCTGGCAGGTGGGAATGGTGGTTTGTATGGCATGGTTTAGAGCTGGAACGTGTTGCCTAGGTTGGGTAGGATTGGGCTTGGGTACTTCAGGAGCGATTACAAGGCGCGCTTGTTGGAATTTTCGAGAGAGGAGGAGATGGGCTTGCTTCTCGATGGTGTCGTGCTCGATCAAGTCCTGCAGGTAGAGTCTCTGGCCGCAGGCACGCAGCACACGATCGCAATAGCGCAGTAGGGTGATACTGTCAGCGAGATGCTTGAAGCTTTCTGTGATAGAGGGCCGAGTCCCAATGAGTTGCTCGCAAACACTGAGTAGTTTATTGACAAAGGGCGGTATTGGAGTTGCTTTGTTGATTGGGCCCTTTGGAAAATTCGAGCCATTTGGCAAAACCGGACTAGTTGGTGAGATTGAACCCTTTGACGATAATGGACCCTTTGGTGAAGTATTTCCTTGTCGGAGTTTGAGGACATGAACTTTGAGTTGTTCTTTCTTGACTTTGCCGAGTGATGTTAAAGGGAACTTTTCCAGGCCGAGTTCTTGGAGGGTGTAGACGCCGTCTAGGGCATATCGTTGGTCTGCATTTCTGGCAGTTTCAATGATTTCGGATTTTGTTAGATTATCTGGTAAAATAACAACAGCGACAGCGACTTGGCCAGCCAAGTCATCTGGAACACCAACAACTTGAACCTATTGATATATTGGTTAGTGCTGTTGGAGTCAAGGAATTGAGTTGGACTTACTTGTAGTTCCTTGTGCTGCTGAAGAAGCGCTTGTTCAATCTTGAGAGGGTATATGTTCTCACCACCTCGAATAATTAGATCCTTGTAACGACCAAGAACATAAACAATTCCCTTGTCGTCAATCCTGGCCTGGTCACCAGTGACTAGCCAATTCCCTGCTTCGTCGGCGTACATGGCTCCATCAGAACCCCTGTTGTTGTCGTAGTATTTGGAAATAACGGATGTTCCGCCAATATGCAATTCCCCGATCTCCGATCGAGGTAGTATTTCTCGCGTCTCGGGCCGGCAGATCCTCACTGCCGCCCCTGGCAGAACCTTGCCGACTCCAGGATGCCAACTTTCAACCAAATCTGGATCTGCTCTCTTCCAAGTGATGATGGGAGCGCCTTCGCTCATGCCGAATACTTGAATCGCCATTTGGGCACCGAGTCCTTCGCGGCAGAGCTTGATGTCTTCTGGCCCGATGGATGTACCCCCGATGGTGACGATTCGAAGATCGAGTTGGTCCACGCTGGGGAAGTTTGGGTGCGACATTAGAGCTTTGACAAGCGTGGGAGTGGCGGACATGATGTGACATCGCTCTTTAACGAGGGCGTCGAGCGTGGCATCCACGTTGAAAGACTTGGAGGGGATGACAGCCACGCCACTCCAACGCCATGCGCGAAGGGTGTTATTGATGGCGAACACGTGCGAGACAGGAGTGTGGATAAGCCATCGCAGCTTTCCCATGGCGTTGACTTCTGGGTCAAAGTCGCAACACTGGGATATGAGGTTGGCGTTTGTGTGTAAGCATCCTTTGGGTTGACCTGTTGTTCCGCTAGTAAAGATGATCAACGCTGCGTCTTCGTCTTGGCTCGTTTCTGTCGATTCAACTCCGTTCGTCGACTTGGGTGCAGATTCTAACAGCTTTTCTTCAGGACTCAACACATCAGGTAGCTCCAACCAGCCACCCGTCTCTTCCCCTGCGCACACTATACAGATCCTCGACTCTGTGGAAAGATCAAGCGCCTTTGCAGCCTCTGCATCTTGTGCCACCACCACTTTCGCCTTGACGGATAGGATTGCGGCTCTTGCATCTCTAGGAACCGTTGGATCAATGGGGACAAAGACCATGCGCATCTTGGCCGCCGCCCAGAAGAACAAAGCCCATTCAGCACAGTTACTAAGCACAACGGCCAGCCGCATTCCAGGTCGGCAGCCCAGACTCTCCAACGTCTCGGCTACTCGCTCCGCCTTGTCCCTCAATTGCACATAGGTCCAATTGAGGTACGGTCTGTCTTTCTCATTGGAGGGAGGAGGAAGATCACCGTTGGACAAATGATGGCGTGGCTGCCACATCGAAACAATGGCGTCCCCATCCGGCCTTGAAGCCGCAGCGCTTTCGAAGATGTCCCATAACGTCAGGTGTAAGTCGAGTATAGGATCACCAAAGACTTGGGAGATGGAGGGATCGTCAACGGGTGAGAAAGCATCGGTAGAGCCACCGTCTTGTGATACTGTTGGCTTCATCATGCGACCAAGACTGTTAAGATAGGAGGAAATATGAAGGGAAAGAAGAGAGAGAAAAGAAAAAAAAGAGGCTGAATCATGAACGGGATATTGGAAACACGCGTGCAAAGTGGTACAAAGACCAACAAAAGATTGATTGACAAGGCAAAGCGGGTGGTCTAACAAGTTCAGGGGGGGATGATGCAGGGTTAAATACGACCTAAATGTCGATCATTAAACCAGAGAAGGAACCAACATGACATGACTAAAGCCTGCTGAAGAAAATAGAAGGCAGGAAAGAAGCACAAGGCACAGCAGCTCAGCACTAGCAGTTCAAGGGGGCCCGGGTTTTAGTGGCATGTACACTAACTGCTAGGCCTAGTGCACTACAGGGGATGATGGAACCAACAGGTACTGACCTGCTAGGTAGGTAGACGAAGCAACGACATGGACATGTCAGATCAAATACCCAAAGCAAGATTGTCACATCTTAGAAAGGATCCGACAGCTTGGGCCGCCCGAGCCCCGGCTGACACTGTACACGTCGGAGAGGGAACTCAACAGTAGCACAAACGTCTTCAGTCTGCCCAATTATCCTCTGTCCAGACAAGCCACTCGCCCTGGCAGCCAACGAAGGAGCCGCAGGTATTTTCGTCTCCATTGCACAGCCTATTCCGGGGTATCACTATTCTGCGTATCTACTATCACCATGTCTCAAGAAAGTCAGAGAGACGAGAAAGGGCAGGATCTCTGAAGCACGGGGTGTGTGTCCGTGTCCGTGTCCGTGTCCTTGTCCTTGTACGTGCTCTACAAGTAGGCTACACGAACCAACAATAAGTCTATCTGAGACACCGGTTCCCAATGTAGAATGTTTAGTTTCGGTACAATGGCTTGCTTGTTCTTCAGCCGTACAATAGCGTTGGACTAGCAGAGACTAGACTTGAACCGTCAGATACAATCGCCTTGGCGTTTTTGTTCCAAACATTCTACCTTGGCAAAAGAAGCAATTATTACAATCATACCTACCTGGGTATCAACTCATCCGATACTTGCGTCGATCATCCTTAGTCTATAACTGTTCATCTACCTCGATGCTCTTGGTGCCATGCTTACATCCCTACCACCACAGACCCCCCAACTGTAGCCTCACTTAAGACCCTGAAAAGTGGACAAACTAAAGTCAATGCTTCTCCGGATTCTCCTTTGCGGGCCGCCAAACGCCTTGCCAGGAAATAACACTTAAACTACAGGATATGATTCAAAACCGTCGAGCTTAGACCACACCACC